>JAHPZR010023547.1:0-16420 GCA_019787425.1 Platygyra sinensis
TGCAATTCATAAACATTCTATACCAAGAAACAATATGTAATTTTCAGGCGGGTAATAGAAGATTATAACACGGCAGAGTGCAATTACCTGAGGAAGAGTGTTAAAAACCAAGACAGTGAAATCATGTTAAGTATTCCAAGTTCCATCAAGTGATCATATAACTCAGGTAAGTGATCACGAGTAAGGTCCTCAAAAACACCTAAAACAGGACAAGTGAAAAAAAAAAGGTTCAAGAAACTAATGTTTCCATCAAAAAGCGCTTTCTAAAGGAGAAGAAAACACCAGTGCCAAGCTACAATAGCCTAATTTCAACTACACTAAATCGATATCCTGTAATGCTTTTAATCGTGTCTATAACAAAATTCGCGATCGTGATTGGTTCTCTGCGCGGCTATTTGCCTCGAAATCGGCGCGATCGCGTGGGTGTCCAATTAAAGGTGTCCGATTTGAACTTTTTGTAATTGGACACCTGTAATTACATACCCACGCGATTTACACGTCAATTACGCGCGCTTTAATAGCTTTTTTTTGCTGTGCATGGCCAACATAGGCTTCTTTACCAGTCACTGTGCCGGGACATGAGCCCGCGCTCTTTCTCCGAAAAAAGGGAGGAACGGGGCCGGACATGAGAAAACGGTGGAAATCGGAACCTATGGCCAACATAGCGTCGCAAAAAAACCGGTGAATTAAAATCGTATCATGATTGCTAGAAAGATTTTCTTCAAAGGTCTCTACATTAGTGGATCCAAAGGTGTCCGGCCAAATGGAAGTGGATGGGGTGACATGAAGTGGGGTAAAGAACAGAAGAGCTCGGGCCGGGGATGGCGAACTTTTCAGTCAGTGGACATAATATTTTTAAGGTGAAGGGTCCGTCGGTCCCTCTTTTAAAAATGATTAAAATGTTTTAGGATTAAAAATTACGAACAAACAGAGAGACTTACCCTGATCAACTAGAGCTCCTACTACTCTTGTATTGTAATAATCTGGCAAAAGACGTTCACAGACTGCCACTAACAACCAAAAGGCTTCCTCTTCAGTGCAGTATAACAACAGTACTGATGCAACAATGTTCATAGCTTGACAATACCCTAAGGAATACACGACACACTGGATTGTTATACATGCACCCAACTCAAATACGTTTTCTGATTGGAGGTGAGCGTGTCACGTCTCATGGGTCAAAACTCACCAACCCTCTAGGGCCAACAAAACTCATTAAGTACCTTGGGAAACAACAACGTGAACTTTGGACTCCCACGTGATCAGTTCTTGCTCATTGAAACTGTTGCAAATTCGTGAGCAAGCCGGCGTTAAGGAAACGATTTCTCTGCAGATTTTTTCTATTTTTAAAATGAGAGGTATAACAAAACACTTGGGGTTACTCGAAACCTTGGCGGGTGTCCTCCAGAAAAAAAATTCAAAAATCCTGTACACGCGCTGTTTTTGAGGGTCTCGGGGAAACAAAACTCACGGTTCCCCTTGGGCCAGTCATTAAATGCTTATTCTTTAACCTTGAAAAATAGAATAAAAACTGTTTGGGCAGTGATCGTCAGTATCTATTAGAGTGGCCACTGGATGGAAGAAACCTCACTAAGGTTTGAGACTACGACCAGTCTTAGACCAGGCATTGCAATATAAATGTCAGTGAAGTCATAATTGCTCGTAACTGACCTATGAGGCACAGTCTCTTTAAGGCGGGGGTACACCCGAAAGCCGTATTTTGGCTGGGTTTTTTGTTTTTTAATGCAAACATCTCGTTTACGTTTCCAGCAATCAAGAATCTCTATGCTCATTTCATATATCTATGTTATGGGTCGTTTTGTAAATTTTCTGGTGATTTTTAGGTATATTTGGAGATAAATAGCTTTTCTCAAAGGATTAGTAAAATTTATGGAAATTTGGAATTTGAGGAAATTTGGAAGATTTGGTGTTGTTTTAAAATTAGAGTTTGAAGTTAAAAATAGGTAGATACACTGCAAACAGTTGCCCAACAACCTGGGGTGCCATTGTGCGGTCGGGCAACTGCCTGGTGGTGTTCCATAACCCTTTTTTTCCCTTTCAACCTCTCTTTAAACTTACCAAAATTTCACTGAAATTCGGGTGCATCCCTGCCTTAAGAGAAGACCTGTGAGGGTCTACAGGAATCGGTAGGCTACTGTATGTGAAGTGCTGGAGCATGCTAGGTCGGAAGGAGAGTGCATGCACAATCAAACATGTTTCTCTACGTGACTGAATGTTTATCAAAGTACATTAGGTATTTTTCCTGTGTCAGGCTAGAACAAATTAAATGCCACCTTATTTTGTCCTAAAGCAACCAAGAATTCCAGTAGCTAATGTTTATGTTAACGCCAGAGGCTAAAATAATGTTAGCACATTACAAACCTATACTGGGATTCCTCCAGGCGTAAGATGTGAGGACCCTTCGTAGAGCTGCTATCCCTACTTCCGACTGAAAGGCAGGATGTTCAGGAAGTGACCTGTTACAACAGAATGGCCAGCTTACATTTAAATCACTGACTTGACTAACAAAATCAAAAAAATCACATCACATGCCTCTTTGCCACCTTCTCTACATTTTAGTCCTAAGCGGTGAGGTAAGCAAATTTTCGTTTAACGTTTCAAGTTCATTGAGGTAGTATTTATTTTCCTTTTGTATGGAAAAACCACACTGGACCTTGAGAAAGACACAGAAAGTTTGTACAGGTCACAAAAAACTAAACACAGAACACTCATTGTGACGTAAATTGAAAAAAATGCATCACTCACTGCTCCTTGTTAAACTAAATGTAGAACCTACCTATGAAGGTCCCTCTCAATCTCCTCCGTTGCCAATGTGTTTTTTCCTTCACACTCATTGACAAGTGTCGCATAGTAACCAGGATGAGTCTGAATCTGTTAGCATAAAATCAACTGTGATGTCATTATAAGTCAAAACTTACTCAGAGTGTTACAACAAATTTCAGATTGGACCTAACTTTAGAAAATGTCGATCTTTTAAGTGTGCAGTGGCCCACTGACTGGATTCGCTGATCATAGTCTGCGATTAGAATCTTCAAATTCAGATTACAAAACTGGCTTCATTTAGTATGTTTTTTTATATACAAAGTGGTACGGTAAGGATAAAAAAACACAGCAACTTTACTCTCTCCAAATTGAAAATACGTGACGTTTTGTAATGATTGCTCACAAGTTAAAGCACACACTTAGCTGTAAGCTGTTTTCTTCTTGAACATAACTGGGGACTGGAAAATAAATACATGTAGATGCATGTTTGGCTAAACAAAGTTTGATTGTTTTAATAATTTTTATGTTCTCGCAGGGCCAAGATCTAACCTTAGCTGTGTCATTAGATCTATCTATGCCTTTTTGGGAGTCAAAATTAACGATATGGTATCATAGGCCAAGAGAAAAGGGATTTTATTCCACATCTTTATTAAATTATGTTTGTGTATGTTACATTTACCAAGCATGGAGGGCTTTAAATGGGGCAAAATATTTCTGATGAAATTCACAGTATGTCACACGGTTATCTCTAAAGCAAGTCACCTGATTAATAGCACCAGAGAATATGAGCCACACTTCTGCTCTCAAACTATCAGGGACTCCTTTGAGTATCAGATCATGAGTCTTGACAGTACGATACATACAAACACCCCTAGAAGATGCAAAAACAAGAAACACAAGTCATATACAGATGAGACTCATTACCTTACTTATGGACACCTAGTATAGGTGGACAGCTCTGCTAAGCAGACACCCAGCCATGGTTCCAACCACATACAAACACAACAGTTCTATTTAAACAATAGAGTGTTTCTGTCGAGGAACTATCGGCTGATAGTTGCCCCGAGGAAATTTGATGTTCTTAAACAAATATTTGCCCAAGAAGCGAAGCTTCGAGGGCAAATATGCTAGTTTTAAGAACATCAAATTTCCAAGGGGCAACTATCAGACCGATAGTTCTGAGACATAAACACTCTATTGTCTTTATTGTTCACCACTAAATTTTCCCGTAGCGGCATGCCTCAAAACTGAAAACGACAAGAATTTATTTATCAAAGTTTCCAGCCGCTATGGAGCGCTTAGGTGTTTCATATTTTCGGTCGTATCCTTTTCAGATGATATTACATCTATACATGTATAAACAATTTTATATGTCAACTGTTAACTTCTAAAGAAGAAACCTTCTAAAGAGGAAACGAAGAAACCTTCTAAAGAGGAAACCTCAAATCTTGAAACCTCTGTGCCCGCTTGACGTTTTACTATACCGTAGTTTACTGAAGTTTTCAGCCAAAAAAAAGACTTCTCTTGCTCTCTTCTAACTAAAATCAACATGGGATAGGTGTCCAGTAATGGGAAGTTAGAAATGAAGTGTTTGATTGTGACTAGGACCAATGATGGCATGTAGACTGGGTGTCCACTTATAGGTGATTATAGTTCACCACTAAATCTTCCTTTGTGGTCATTGGTCAAACCTGATCACGTGGTACGATCTCGCGCGGGCACTATCTGTCAATAGAATGCCCTAGGGCGACTATCAGACGATAGTGCCCGCTCAGCGGAAGTGGCTCATCAAAGGCAGCTTTCTCCTACAGTTTTTTTGGATAAGATGAAAAGAATTTATCGTCCCATGTTGATTTTAGTTAGAAGAGAGCAAGAGAAGTCTTTTTTTTGGCTGAAAACTTCAGTAAACTACGGTATAGTAAAACGTCAAGCGGGCACAGAGGTTTCAAGATTTGAGGTTTCCTCTTTAGAAGGTTTCTTCGTTTCCTCTTTAGAAGGTTTCTTCTTTAGAAGTTAACAGTTGACATATAAAATTGTTTATACATGTATAGATGTAATATCATCTGAAAAGGATACGACCGAAAATATGAAACACCTAAGCGCTCCATAGCGGCTGGAAACTTTGATAAATAAATTCTTGTCGTTTTCAGTTTTGAGGCATGCCGCTACGGGAAAATTTAGTGGTGAACAATAAAGACAATAGAGTGTTTATGTCTCAGAACTATCGGTCTGATAGTTGCCCCTTGGAAATTTGATGTTCTTAAAACTAGCATATTTGCCCTCGAAGCTTCGCTTCTTGGGCAAATATTTGTTTTAAGAACATCAAATTTCCTCGGGGCAACTATCAGCCGATAGTTCCTCGACAGAAACACTCTATTGTTTAAATAGAACTGTTGTGTTTGTATGTGGTTGGAACCATGGCTGGGTGTCTGCTTAGCAGAGCTGTCCACCTATACTAGGTGTCCATAAGTAAGGTAATGAGTCTCATCTGTATATGACTTGTGTTTCTTGTTTTTGCATCTTCTAGGGGTGTTTGTATGTATCGTACTGTCAAGACTCATGATCTGATACTCAAAGGAGTCCCTGATAGTTTGAGAGCAGAAGTGTGGCTCATATTCTCTGGTGCTATTAATCAGGTGACTTGCTTTAGAGATAACCGTGTGACATACTGTGAATTTCATCAGAAATATTTTGCCCCATTTAAAGCCCTCCATGCTTGGTAAATGTAACATACACAAACATAATTTAATAAAGATGTGGAATAAAATCCCTTTTCTCTTGGCCTATGATACCATATCGTTAATTTTGACTCCCAAAAAGGCATAGATAGATCTAATGACACAGCTAAGGTTAGATCTTGGCCCTGCGAGAACATAAAAATTATTAAAACAATCAAACTTTGTTTAGCCAAACATGCATCTACATGTATTTATTTTCCAGTCCCCAGTTATGTTCAAGAAGAAAACAGCTTACAGCTAAGTGTGTGCTTTAACTTGTGAGCAATCATTACAAAACGTCACGTATTTTCAATTTGGAGAGAGTAAAGTTGCTGTGTTTTTTTATCCTTACCGTACCACTTTGTATATAAAAAAACATACTAAATGAAGCCAGTTTTGTAATCTGAATTTGAAGATTCTAATCGCAGACTATGATCAGCGAATCCAGTCAGTGGGCCACTGCACACTTAAAAGATCGACATTTTCTAAAGTTAGGTCCAATCTGAAATTTGTTGTAACACTCTGAGTAAGTTTTGACTTATAATGACATCACAGTTGATTTTATGCTAACAGATTCAGACTCATCCTGGTTACTATGCGACACTTGTCAATGAGTGTGAAGGAAAAAACACATTGGCAACGGAGGAGATTGAGAGGGACCTTCATAGGTAGGTTCTACATTTAGTTTAACAAGGAGCAGTGAGTGATGCATTTTTTTCAATTTACGTCACAATGAGTGTTCTGTGTTTAGTTTTTTGTGACCTGTACAAACTTTCTGTGTCTTTCTCAAGGTCCAGTGTGGTTTTTCCATACAAAAGGAAAATAAATACTACCTCAATGAACTTGAAACGTTAAACGAAAATTTGCTTACCTCACCGCTTAGGACTAAAATGTAGAGAAGGTGGCAAAGAGGCATGTGATGTGATTTTTTTGATTTTGTTAGTCAAGTCAGTGATTTAAATGTAAGCTGGCCATTCTGTTGTAACAGGTCACTTCCTGAACATCCTGCCTTTCAGTCGGAAGTAGGGATAGCAGCTCTACGAAGGGTCCTCACATCTTACGCCTGGAGGAATCCCAGTATAGGTTTGTAATGTGCTAACATTATTTTAGCCTCTGGCGTTAACATAAACATTAGCTACTGGAATTCTTGGTTGCTTTAGGACAAAATAAGGTGGCATTTAATTTGTTCTAGCCTGACACAGGAAAAATACCTAATGTACTTTGATAAACATTCAGTCACGTAGAGAAACATGTTTGATTGTGCATGCACTCTCCTTCCGACCTAGCATGCTCCAGCACTTCACATACAGTAGCCTACCGATTCCTGTAGACCCTCACAGGTCTTCTCTTAAGGCAGGGATGCACCCGAATTTCAGTGAAATTTTGGTAAGTTTAAAGAGAGGTTGAAAGGGAAAAAAAGGGTTATGGAACACCACCAGGCAGTTGCCCGACCGCACAATGGCACCCCAGGTTGTTGGGCAACTGTTTGCAGTGTATCTACCTATTTTTAACTTCAAACTCTAATTTTAAAACAACACCAAATCTTCCAAATTTCCTCAAATTCCAAATTTCCATAAATTTTACTAATCCTTTGAGAAAAGCTATTTATCTCCAAATATACCTAAAAATCACCAGAAAATTTACAAAACGACCCATAACATAGATATATGAAATGAGCATAGAGATTCTTGATTGCTGGAAACGTAAACGAGATGTTTGCATTAAAAACAAAAAAACCCAGCCAAAATACGGCTTTCGGGTGTACCCCCGCCTTAAAGAGACTGTGCCTCATAGGTCAGTTACGAGCAATTATGACTTCACTGACATTTATATTGCAATGCCTGGTCTAAGACTGGTCGTAGTCTCAAACCTTAGTGAGGTTTCTTCCATCCAGTGGCCACTCTAATAGATACTGACGATCACTGCCCAAACAGTTTTTATTCTATTTTTCAAGGTTAAAGAATAAGCATTTAATGACTGGCCCAAGGGGAACCGTGAGTTTTGTTTCCCCGAGACCCTCAAAAACAGCGCGTGTACAGGATTTTTGAATTTTTTTTCTGGAGGACACCCGCCAAGGTTTCGAGTAACCCCAAGTGTTTTGTTATACCTCTCATTTTAAAAATAGAAAAAATCTGCAGAGAAATCGTTTCCTTAACGCCGGCTTGCTCACGAATTTGCAACAGTTTCAATGAGCAAGAACTGATCACGTGGGAGTCCAAAGTTCACGTTGTTGTTTCCCAAGGTACTTAATGAGTTTTGTTGGCCCTAGAGGGTTGGTGAGTTTTGACCCATGAGACGTGACACGCTCACCTCCAATCAGAAAACGTATTTGAGTTGGGTGCATGTATAACAATCCAGTGTGTCGTGTATTCCTTAGGGTATTGTCAAGCTATGAACATTGTTGCATCAGTACTGTTGTTATACTGCACTGAAGAGGAAGCCTTTTGGTTGTTAGTGGCAGTCTGTGAACGTCTTTTGCCAGATTATTACAATACAAGAGTAGTAGGAGCTCTAGTTGATCAGGGTAAGTCTCTCTGTTTGTTCGTAATTTTTAATCCTAAAACATTTTAATCATTTTTAAAAGAGGGACCGACGGACCCTTCACCTTAAAAATATTATGTCCACTGACTGAAAAGTTCGCCATCCCCGGCCCGAGCTCTTCTGTTCTTTACCCCACTTCATGTCACCCCATCCACTTCCATTTGGCCGGACACCTTTGGATCCACTAATGTAGAGACCTTTGAAGAAAATCTTTCTAGCAATCATGATACGATTTTAATTCACCGGTTTTTTTGCGACGCTATGTTGGCCATAGGTTCCGATTTCCACCGTTTTCTCATGTCCGGCCCCGTTCCTCCCTTTTTTCGGAGAAAGAGCGCGGGCTCATGTCCCGGCACAGTGACTGGTAAAGAAGCCTATGTTGGCCATGCACAGCAAAAAAAAGCTATTAAAGCGCGCGTAATTGACGTGTAAATCGCGTGGGTATGTAATTACAGGTGTCCAATTACAAAAAGTTCAAATCGGACACCTTTAATTGGACACCCACGCGATCGCGCCGATTTCGAGGCAAATAGCCGCGCAGAGAACCAATCACGATCGCGAATTTTGTTATAGACACGATTAAAAGCATTACAGGATATCGATTTAGTGTAGTTGAAATTAGGCTATTGTAGCTTGGCACTGGTGTTTTCTTCTCCTTTAGAAAGCGCTTTTTGATGGAAACATTAGTTTCTTGAACCTTTTTTTTTTCACTTGTCCTGTTTTAGGTGTTTTTGAGGACCTTACTCGTGATCACTTACCTGAGTTATATGATCACTTGATGGAACTTGGAATACTTAACATGATTTCACTGTCTTGGTTTTTAACACTCTTCCTCAGGTAATTGCACTCTGCCGTGTTATAATCTTCTATTACCCGCCTGAAAATTACATATTGTTTCTTGGTATAGAATGTTTATGAATTGCAATTTTTGATCCCCGTCATACAAGATTATCATTTCTCAAACTCGTCATAATTCATTAAGTTTTAAAAAAAGAAGATACTAACCTTCCCCGTTATTTCTCTCGTTTTCCACTCAGTTTTAGCTTCAATTGAGAAGATATATCAAGACGCTGCTACAGTGTTTCGTCAAATTTTCAAACACCTTATTGAGACTTATTGGCTTGTAAAACTTAGTGCGCTTCGCGTCGTATTTTCAACCCTCTTCGTATTTAATGAAAGAATGATGCAACTCTTTGTCGTGCTCTTGATATTTTGCGTGAAACGTAGTCAGACGCCACAGTTTACAATACAAGTCGGTGTACTTCCAGTTGAATTTGACATCAAGTTTGCAAAATGCCTTCGGACTGAATGAACCTGCTATATAGCGTATATCTGTCAGTGTTTAATGTTAACACTTGTTCTTGTTTTCCTTTCTGACAGTGTGATGCCGTTTTCTAGCGCTGTTAGCATCATAGATTGTTTTTTCTACGATGGTGCAAAGGTAAAAATGAAGAATAACAAATGATGTACACATAAGCTTTCACATATTCTTTATTTAAACAATATTCATCGTAGACATGTGTTTTAAGTGCATCATGTAAATTAGGTATCAAGGCCGGTTTTCGAATCAGAACCTTGGGTAAAATGTCAAATTCGAATAACCTTTGCAGCTAGCGATAAGGGCATGCAAGCTTTCTCGCCCGGGTTCTTGGGTCGCTTGACACAGTGAAACGGGGTGGGGTCCTATGCCGTTGCTTCGTGCATCCCATTTGATCCTCTAATAAGGGAGTGCCAGACTGGATCCACATTTTTCTTACGTAATAATAATAATAATAATAATAATAATAATAATAATAATAATAATAATAATAATAATAATAATAATAATAATAATAATAATAATAATAATAATAATAATAATAATAATAATAATAATAATAATAATAATAATAATAATAATAATAATAATAATAATAATAATAATAATAATAATAATAATAATAATAATAATAATAATAACTTTATGCCCAAAAGAGAGGCTTTGTGGTGTCAGTTTGCTCCGAGGTATGAATTTTAATCATCAAGTAACATCTCTTTCAGGTGCTATTTCAGATAGCTTTGGCCACATTGGATGCCAACAGGAACAAACTTCTAGCTGTTCAAGATGATGGCGAGGCAATGACCGTATTAGGAAACTACCTGGAGCACGTGACTAACAGAGACGCAACCATGCTGTCCACTAACCAAGGAATTAACAACAGAAGTCAGAGCACAGTGGATGTGGCAAATCTCATCCTAGAATCATACCAGAAATTTGGCTTCATCACGGCAGAGACAATCGACTCCATGAGAAATGCGCAGAGACTAAAAGTTGTACAGGTATAGTAACGCTTCTTGGCTTGCTTGGAAAAAGCACTCAGTTTATTATGAGCTTTTGGCTGCAACCGGGGGAAGAATTCCTTTTTGCCATAGATATATCGTAAAGGAACCGCGTAGCACCCGAGAAACAGGAAATTATAATTTTTAAGATATGTTTGGGTGTCGGAAGTAGGCAATACTGCCGATACACCAAATCCCCCTTGGGTATTATCCCTTTAAAGGAAATTTGGGAGTCCCCACAGGCCAAAGAAAATTTGACCTCGGTGGGGTTTGAACCCACGATCTCCGGATTCCTTTTTGCCATTGAAGACCTGCCACACTTCCGGCAGATGTTCTAATCACTGAGTTACAGAGAGATTAGGTTATAGATAGTCTCAATTACTGATCGGGAAAATTAGCCCGGTCCCGAGCTCTAGAGCAGCGCAAATCGAGCCTTGTTCTTTGCGTGCATGCGTTCCGCATCTGCTAAAATCGGTTTTATCGAACATATCATGCGTGGTGAGACCGGTAAATTTGACTTTAAAAATAATTTTGAATTTGACTTTTAAAATAACTTTGAGCTGTTTTAAGAAAACTGTGGCAAGTTGTTCATTGTGTGCATGTAAGTGAAAGGCAATGTTTCATTAGCTATCTTTTTTTTGACTGACAAGGGACTGGAAGATAGCATGAGGAGGAATGCTGTGAGATCCATAGGAGTAGAAACATGTCTGTTTGATCAGAAAGAACTAGAGCAGTTATATGCTGTATTCAAGGTATGTCCTTGAGATTTCATCTCGTATTTAGTGCACGAAAAAGAAGACGTCTTTACTGCAGGTGAAGGTAATAAAGAGTTACTTTCGTCTGTAAACAGATTTGCCTCAGTTGGTCGTCTGAGAAAAGGACCAAGTGTAAAAATATTTGGTTTGAAGCCAGGCAAGGTTGAAAAATTAATTTAAACTATGTTGTTACTGGCTGAAAAGTTTTGATATATTTTAGTGCTGAGCTTTTGTAATCAGCTTCCAGCGGCTGTTAATCCTCCTTTCATTCTCGTACTTGTGCCGTTTGCTCACCAGGAAGGACACATTTTAACTCGTAACCATGGCAACCCAGACATCAAGGATACTCCACCCCAGTTTCCCCTCGTACAGAACCAGTGTATTGACTACGAGAGGTTCAAGCCTCTCTTTGAATTCCTGACAAACTGGGGGACTGGGGAGATTGGTTCCACCCTGGCCCAAAGGGCATTCAAGGTTAGTGAGTAGTATATTACGACTGTAGGACCTTATCAGCATTGTAAGGAAGCAAATTTACGTGCTGCTTATTTACCGAGTGTAATGGCTTCCTCACTCATACGCATTATCAATATGACATGTAGGTGATCGATGACGATGAAGACGGCCTGATTACCTTCCGCGAGTTTGCGCGAGGCCTGGGCATCATATGCAAGGGTGAGCTCCAAGATCGCATGCAGTTTATGTATCGCATGCACGTGCCTCCAGCCCTGTGCGACGAGGCGTCAGAAGAGCTCAGCGATGAAGAGTCCTTGGACAGCTGCTTGGAACTGACAGAGAGTGAAAGCATAGAGGTCTCGACCTCACAGGCACGTGATCAGAGGCAGTCACGTGATCAGTGTGGTTCAGGACGGGACGAGGTGGGCGTGTGCATTTCCTCAAGAACTAACGAAAGAGAGGCGACGAGAACGGACGAAGACCATGTCAAGAGGATTACGGCCTCTGATATTCCGCCCATGCGTCAGGTAAGACTAAATTACTAACGCAAACATAACATGGTGAAAAAAAACTTGTAGGTGACCTTTTTGTTGATTTATACTTACTTTAATTAACCACACCTGAAAAAGAAGAAAGCTGTGCAAGTCGTTTTAGGACAGTTACACACTTCTCTTCTCAGATCTTCACTCGGGCACTAACCAGAGTTGATTTGTCTGTCAGAAATTCAATGAAAAAACGTCCTTTTTGATGTATAATTTCATCTGCAGGGACATTTTATTCAGTTGTGGAAGACGATGTACTCGCTTTTTCGTGAACTGCCAAATGAACAGGAGATGTACCAAGCCATTGCTTCAGTTGGAAACATGCTTCTAAAGCTGGGTGAATTTGGGGGAGAGTTGGACACTGATGTAGACATACCTGTTGGTCAGCAGTCAAAGAGCGACGCCTTGGACCAGTTTATGGATCCACTTCATGTAGCTGATCTTGAATCGTCTTCAGCTGGCACTGTGGATTTGTTAACTGGGTCTGCCGAGGTAACCGTAACGTCTGAGCTGGAATCGTCGACGCTAATGAAAGAAGCCTTGTTGGACGCTGCGAGGAGCAGTGAATCTTCTCTCAGTAGTCCCGTGAGGAGCTCAACAGGAGACGATTTTGTTCTCGTGGGGAGTGACGAGGGGTTTAGCACACCAGAACCAGTAGTAGTATGTGAGACTAACACACAGGATACCTTAGATAAAGTTTACAACAAATTGAGTCTCGGTGATCCTCTCTCTGCCGTTGACACTGTCGCTGAAAGTAAAACTGTCGATCAAAAGGATTGCAATTCACGTTTACTCGTCGTCAAACAAGGCCACCAACCCGCAGGTCTGGACAAACGCAACAGCCAATCAAACGAAGGCCCTTCATCCGGGGCATTTCATACAACCCAATCGCACGTTAGACATTCATCCGGGTCATCAGATATTGACCAATCAAATGATAGACCATCGTCGAGGGCGTTAGATACCAACCAATCAAACGAAAGACCTTCGTCTGGTGCTCTAGACCTTGATTGGTCGATTTGTTTTGAACAGTTTCTTGCGTCCATGTCCACTGAGCCTTACCTGGTTCACTACTTCGACGAGACTGTTGACGTCACTCAGCGTCTGAAGAAAATGAAAACAGAAGGGATTGGAAGCTTCAGAAATGCGTCAAGGACAAATTTGAATTCAGCAGAGTAGACAGCCTTGTAAAATGCACCAGCAATGATAGTGATAAACTTATAATTTATCCTAAGAAATTGATATAAATTGCTCGATGTTAACTCAGATTCTCCCAACCTGTGCTATATGAAATGTACTAAAACCAGTAAGGAGAATCTGTGTGTTGACATCGTAGGTTAAAGGGTAAAATAGCAAGTATCTAGTGCCTAGTTGTACAGACAATGGACAATCATATCCAGAGCTGTCACGCACCTCTCAGAGGGTTTACCAGGATTGGTTGAGAAAACAACAGAAAAAACAAGAGACAGTGAGCCAATAAAGGGTATTCACTCACGTGCACAGCAGCCATGCAAATTTATTGGAAGAAAAGAAAATGTTTACATAAGAAAAGGGTCGAACTCCCACAGGATTGGTTTGGTGCAACAACATGGCTGCTGTTTCATTGTTTTGGAACACCAACAGGGCTACCATGACATTATGCGCATAGGCTCTAAAGGGGTGTGTGAAATCACAGGCTCTGATGAGGCCTGTTGCTTCTGCATATCCAGAGGTAAATTAGATGAAATTATTTTGTTCATTTTATTGTACAGTGATTTTTTTTCTTGGTAAGGATTTGTCATCTGCGTGAACCTGTCTGCACGGTTAGACGGGTCAAATGTGTATAAACAAGCGGTTTTTATGGGTAGCATGTTAGGGCATGGGTAACGAGGCTCAAATCATATTTGCCTTCATTCACGGGTTAAATAAATGTTATTAGACTCGATTACCAGCTGCTTTTCGGGTAAAGGAACCCTCGCATCTACAACCAGTCTCGAGAGAGCAGCTGAAGTCGAGTTTGTATAAGCAGTTGGTTTCCGGAAGTCGTTCCATCTCAGCCCAGTTCCCAGGCGTTCTCTCCAGGTACTATCCAGTGACGTCACCATTGACTACAGATTCCAGTCTCCGTCTTCAGCCGAGAACGCCTGGAACCTGGAACCAAGGAGTTGAAATGACCATAACGAAACAAATATGGTAACTATTCAGAATTGTTATACGTTCCTTCGCAAGACAGATTACGAAGGTAGACTGTTTTTCGTTCAAAATTTTCTCGTTTAACTTTGAAAGTACTCAAAGTGAAGATAGAAGATGCCAACTACTTATAGCAAGTTGAACTTTGTTGAATTACAAAGAGTGAAATGGATAGAGATATAGAGAAATTCTAATTTATGAGAACTGTACAAAGTAACTGGAAGAAATAGATAAAGTAAAGTTAAATAGATATTATTTTCATCTGCGGTTAATTTCCACCCATGGTTGCTTCATTTCCCGGCTCCATTTATATTTTTAAAAGGGTTGTTTTTTAAAGGGTTGATATAATAGATTGATATAATAGGTTGAAGTGAAAATTATTCATCGGTAATTGAAGAATAAACGGCTTACGCTTTGGATTGTAAATGGCTGTTTTTATTGAAGCTTGAAGTTCAATTTTGTGTCTTCGAGCGCATATTTGAGTGGCATGTGATCTCTGGCTTTCTTCATTGGCCGGTTAGGATAATGAGCGCAGGGCGAAATTTAACCGATAGGTATGACAAAAGTTTTTCCCTGAAAAGAACTTTATTTTTGAACTTTGTCTGATCCCGGTTCTCTTCACGGAAATCTCTGAAGATATTTTTAGTTCATCTATGAGGGCCTAATTACATGATCTTGGGTACGCCCTGGTCAAGCTAAATTTTCTTAGCTAATTATTTTTTATCGCAAGGGCGACAACTATTTCTCTAATTAACACATTGGCTCGCCTAGTGGGGGCAAATCACGCTGTTCCGAGAATTACTAATGCCGTTATTTTATAGTTAAAAGTATAGACATATTCTAAATAAGTAAAAATTAACTCGGCAAAGGCCACACTGATCTAATGATTGAAAGAAGTTCAAAGAAACAAGTATAAGTGCGCATTGACTCTACCAACAGAGACAACTTTTTCGCGAGTAAATCCCCAATACAGCTGCCTTACGGAGAGGGTTATCTCGGCCGGTACTCGATGCCATATAAATGGGCCCTTACTCCGCTTAGTTACCCAGTTTGCGGCAATAAAGAGAAATGCGATTTTTTGGCAATTGAGAGTTTATTTTTTTTCGATCACTTACATGTATTCACAGCGTGAATAATTCTTACAGGAAAAATTTCCCTCGCTTAACATTTCTCAAATTTCAAGTAAAAAACACACACTTTTTAATTGGTTTATCAGTTTACAATTTAAACTTTAAAGGATTTAATTTTGGCTTGAGACTGTTAAAAAAGTTCAAGAAATCAATTCAACAAGTTGATAACAAGTTAAAACAAGTGTTTTCGTCTCAAGCAATCGAGTTGAAGTGGATCATAATACTAGACACCATGAAAATCCATCAGTGAAGTTTAACGCCTAAAAAAATAAAAGAGAAATTAGAACTAGTGAAGCTGAGGTCTCGTTACAATGGGTCATTTTTATCGCAAATTGTGCCTTAATTTTGTTGCGTCAAAAGTTGCGCGAAGAATTACCCGTGTAACACTCCCTGGAATGAACAGAAGTTGTGGACATTGTTGGGAAAAAAGAAGTTGGAACCTTTCGAAACCATGTGCAGAAACCGTTCCCGAGTTACTCTAGCGCTGTCGTCCCAAAGGGTTGGATCCCTTCTAAAGCCCTGGCATGAAAGATAGTGCACCCCTTCTAGTGCTACTTAAAGACCACGCCCGGTTAAGGAAGACGAATAGCTACGGAGTAAGATTGATCATTCTCGTTCGCAATCGGAAGTTCCGAGAAATTCCGAATTCTCTCGGTAGTCCCAGACCTCGCAGTTCAGTGCTTATACAAAATGTAGTTTCAGATCTCGCGGCTGAGACCTCGCCCCTTACGCGATCTAAAAAAAAGAGATTAAATAGAAATTTAACAACGGGCAAAAGTTTATGTCCCTCTGGCTATTCACCTGAAGAATCTGTATACACCAACAGAAATAAACACTACAGCCACCATGCCGCATGCAACGACTGTATAATCTTTATATTTCCACGTACGGCGAGAATTCACTTTCTTCTCCATACGTGAGATGATGTTCCCAGCTTTCAGTTCCCCAGGCGAACAATTAAGACCAAGCACATTCTGCTCGTACTTTATGAACCGTAATTCTTGTGACTC
>JAHPZR010023548.1:0-15588 GCA_019787425.1 Platygyra sinensis
GTGCAAACCTCGACATTTTTTTAAATCTCTATCTAATTTGTATTATGTTGAGTGTGTCGAAAAAAAAGAAACTTGATCGAAACTTGAAGCCAGTTTTCCATGTGTTAAGTTTCATGTCGATGAGTGTATCAATTGATAAATTCTTGTTTATACCGGTAGATACCGGTAGAAGCCAGAATTACGGCTCTGCTTCACAGCATGAAAACCATTGCAGCATTGTTTCATGCCCTTGACTATGCGACGCCGCTAACCCTTAATTAACTAATCTTTCTTTATTTTTAGCGGAACTTAATAAGTAACTGAGAAACTGGGTGAGTTTAGTCAGTAAAAGTCGAAAAATAAACCGCTGCTATGATGGACCAAGGCAAGGGTTGGCAAAAAAGCTAAAACCAAAAGAAGTACTTCGTACTGGTGCCAAAACTGACTATGCGAAGTTGCGTTGCCAGTGCGACTTTGTTTAAAACAATGAGCCTTTGTTCTCGAAAGAAAAGGGTTTCTCCGATATGTCGTTAAGTCTGCTAAGCGGAAATGGTCACAATTGCTCTCAAAAAAGCGTGTTTTCAAAGCAGACGAAAAGTTTTACAGTTTACACCTTACTGTCTGCTGTCTTAAATGGCAAGTGCCAAGGTAAAAGTCAAGGACGAGATTAGGCATGACATTTCAATGGCTTCCTTTTTAGTTTCGTCTCAATATTGTGTAACAAATGGTATTGTTTTCTTTGTGAATCTTGCGGAATTTACAGAAGATAATACTGAGCAAGAGTAGTTCTAAATAAATAGGAAACAATTAGCTTACCAAGTTTTTAGCAATGTACATTGCTTTGTCATCCTCTTAACTTATGTACATGGCCATTTTATACAAAGCAATACGCGAGCTTCAGCATTCGATAAGACACAACATAACAATTGTTACTTTAATTTAGCAAATTATTTAATAATACTGGCTGAAAATCAAAGGCTAATTTAGTTTTTGTCTGATATTATAACGGGCTTTGTGTGCATGTCCGCTGTGTTCAACTTGACAAATTTACAACGTGTTTCGCGACACTTGTTGAAGAACGAGATAGCACACTTGTAACAAAGCTCCGGCTAAAACTAATCCGCTATCATCTTGTTCTGAAAATCCTCTCCATAAGAGCCGTAATAATGTCTGATTTCTTCTGACCGAAGGATTATATCTGCAGCTTATATTGTCTCCTGCTACAGCAAGAGATCGTCCAATTAACCGTGGAATATTTCGTCCTTGTCCAAGGGCCCTTCTTGACTCAATTTGATCTCCAAGCCAAGCAAGTCTTTGTGCAACGAAATGTACATGTTCTTGTGTGTTTCCATGAAACTGAAGAGGACTTTGATGGATTGAGTTTGAAAACAAACTGTCTCTACTCGCGGGAGGGAAAATAACAGAATTTGTATTCCGTCTGTTCATTTTGCGGTCAGATATCCTGAACCACCGGCTACTCAAAATTCCTTTCCGGCTCCGGGCTTTGTTTAGCCTCCAATGAAGTAGACGAAAAAAGATAGCGGTGAAAAATGCTGTCCCAATCTTCCCGACAGGTCAGTCTTTAACAATTCATCAACGAAAGTTCTGCCGTAAGGTTTTGACGAGGCCTTGTTTTGGTTGCAAAGTCAGACCATTGACTGGGAAACACAGCCCGGCGTTAATGCTGTTGCCCTCAGAATTCAATAAACTATTCAATGTCTAAACAATTGTCAAGCGATCCGCACGCTTTAAACACACAAGATTCCCCGTGCAGTTTTAAACGAACTGGTGTCGAAGTGTCTCTATACCAGCAACTCGTCTAGGCTTGCCTCGCTTTTAAAGAAAGGGGATTGTTTTCTTTTCTCTGTTTCAACGACCTTGACTTTTCCCTGGGCAAATAAAAACTCCACAAGGGCTTTGATGGTGCGCAACTGAAATAATCTCATATAACATAACAGCTCTTGCGCACTCTAAAGGTTGAAAGAAAGGCTGCTGCCTTGACCAGAATTGAAGTCCATTTGTTCAAATAAGCCTGCACGCGAGCTAAATCTTGAAGACAGTGATGTCGACCTCGGAGGTCATTTGTCAGTTACTTTCCACTTTTCGGCCGAACTTCGAGAATGCAAATTCAGAGCGGGTCTTGCCGAAAAGAGTTCATTTGCGCCACTTTGATTGAAGGCGGTAACCGCTTCGCTACTCGCTGAAAAAAAAAATTATAATAATTACCAAAAATAGCCGAAACTAGCCGGGGTTTCATCGGTGCAAAAAACGATCAAAGGACAACGCAATTAGTACCGAGAATTTGACAAAGAAGAGGAGATTTTTTTTCTAACTTTTTTTGCTCCATAAAGCGGGATCAGGGCTCCTGGCGGGATCAATTTTTCCTAAGCACACAAAATGTTATTTTTTCTTCTAGCTAGCTATGAGTTTCACACATTATAAAAAACTTGTTACGACATTCAACAGGCTTTCCGAGGGCTTTACAACCCGGTTTCGCAAATTGCTTATTTACCTTTTCGTGAACAAATAAAAAAATGGACGGCAGATTGAAACACACTAATTTAATCTAAATTCAAAGAACCTACTTCCGACTCAGCAAGGACTGTCAGCGTTTTCATCGAACAATTGGCAGGGTCAATTTGTCGGTCCTTGGCGCGGCGGCCGGCAACTGCTTCTTTAACTCGCAGCTGAAAAAGCAAAACAATGGCACAATTCTTTCGGCTAAGTATTGCCTCGCCCACTGAGAAAAAACAATACAAAACGGTTTGAAACCATCACACCAAACAGCCGAAACGAAAGAGAGAATCAATGTTGAATAATCAAGGTTTACTTTTCATTCATCGGCCTCCTCTAAGGTCTATAAGCGGCGTCCCTTTCTTCTTTAAAGCCGCGCATTTTCGACGCTATCTATTGCAAATTATTACATCATTCCAGTCTTGTAGTTTGGATAAAATGACAGAGAAAAATAAATAGTGGTCTTTGCGGTTTAGTAAATTGCAGCGATGCGAAATCTTTAGAATTACGCTAATGAATTTAACTATATAAATTTGCTTTTCTTATTAGATGTTTAGGCCGGCATAAAAAAATCTGAATTTAAAATAGCTATGATTTATTTCGCAGTGGTTATGTATGAAGAAAAAACATTTGGGATTTTTTTTAATAAAATTGATAAACATCCCAACAAACTTATCAGTACGATTCCGAAGATTCTGTTCGTTTAACTGGATGATGATAAATGATCAAATTTTAGTAATCTCGTAAATGAAAGGTTTAAAAGAAAAAGTTAATCTGAAAACCCAACAAAATGGTAAGCTATTTATAGGTCATGACATCAGCGTAGAGAGGCGCGATTTCAGATCTCTCAATCTAATCGACGATATGTTTAAACTCATTATCGGTGGTGAAATCGTTTTCGATTTAGTCATTATATTAAGGGCCTAATCATAGAAATTCAAAATGTTAACAAAGCTATAAGCCATTCTAGTGTTTCATTTCGGTTTATGAGAACAAGATATGGTTGTTTGCCCCGTCAAAAAATATTATATTGTCATTTTTCGGGCAGATCTTTAATCTCAATTGAAACCGCCTGAAAACAGTTGAATAACTTGAGCTCTGAAATAAGCCGATTTTTAATTGTAAAAATAAGACAATTATTAATTGTAGCATAACTTCATTTTTCTGCAGCTAACAGTTTCTACAACGATCAAGTTCTTGTTCTCAATTTTGGCCAGTAAATGAGTTAGCAGCTCTTTGTTGTCGCTAGTTTCTAAGTCCAGCTATTCTAATTAAGGTAGTTAAAACGCGCATTGCCCTGCACCTAGGCCGATCTAACTCAAATTAGAAGTCCTGTACTTGAAAATAAAGTAAGTGGGTAGTTGTAGAATTCGTTAGCTTCTCCTGAGAGTTCAGTTAGTTGGGGCGACCATGCAGCTAAAAAAGGCACACCGCGAGGAAAATTGAAGGCCGTCTCTCACCTTAATTAATTTCCAGTTTCCCTCTGCCGTTTTCTCGCGCTGCGCCCCAACGAACTAAGCAGCTAAGACCAGATTCACCAGAAGCTACTGCTATAAAGACTCATTAAGTTACCACAAGTGCTATTGAGGATTCTGCAGTGTGACGCGCTACATTCAGAAAACAAGGTGGGATTAAATTTTGACTCCGCTACTTTCGGCAAGTCGTTTCGATTTTTAAGGACTCGGCAAAAACCGCGTAATTAACACTACTTTCAAAGGGTCGCTATATGCTTTCGGGGCTTGTTAATTGTCTTTGCGGTAAGGTTTTTTTCTTTGAGAAAGTATGCCTGCATTTCAGGGAAAATTCTTTTCTCCGTGGTCTATCATTGTTAATTATAATTGTTTTGCAATTAAAGGAGTAATTGATGTCGTGAAATTCAAAAGATACAGGTGATACAACCCTCTACTTTAAGGAGTACCGTCTTAATATCTTTTGTTCCAAGCCGCGTCTAACCTGCGATCACACCCTCCCTCGCTGTATTTAGATAGACAATAGACGCGGGATAAAAAAAAACCGCCTGATCGCAGGTAAAGCCGCGTCTCGCACAAAGACTTTAAGACATGCAATGGACGAGAACTTGTTTCTAGGCGGGATCGACTAAAAGCAGAGCTAAAATTTAAGGATACTAAGACGGATTCAAATCAGCTGCTATGACAATCACTTGATAATTTTAAGACAAGTGAGTTTTAATAGCCCGGGGCATCATTGCCAGTAAAATTACAAAGCGGTCCGAGGGTTTGCTCCGTTGAATTTTTTTCGTACGAAACCCATTCTCTTTTTCCTATAACCTAGCTGTTTCATGCAAAGCTAGATGAAGGGTGTTCACCATTTGTAAGAATAAACCGGTTGGGATAACCGTTGAATATTCATTTGGTGAGGGTTTTTCCAAAATCAGCAAACCTATCGAATGAGATGGCGCTTACCATTGTTTTGCAATTCGATTTAATTTTCACATGTGTTAGGATGACCGAGACTAAAAACTTAAAAAATTGGTAAGGAAATTTCCGTCGATCCGTTCCGAACAGAAAAAGAGGACCATCTCTGGATGTAATTTTCGAACGTATTTCCCCAAATGAATTCAGGCTTTTTTAATTTCCATTTGACTTTCAACCGAAATTTCGTGACTGTTTGGCTGAATGGTAAGTACTCCAGGAGTCGGGTTTGCTCAGGCTGAACAAACTAGCTATCCGCTGGATAAACAAACCCAGCTGAAGTTTTGTTTGTAATACGATTTCGCCTTGCTGCTGACAGTGTTGCCATCTATGATTGAAAAATATTTTGACTTTACCTTCTTTTAACAACCCAGAAAACAAACTTAAGTTTTGTCTTAAACCGACCATAACAACACTGAATAACTAAACAGGAATCGAATTTTCCTAGCTAATAATTACTTTTTGGGTGGCAAAATATTGTTAGCTATCGATCATGAAAACAATGTCATTGTCAAGACAACTTGTATCTGAACCGCATCTCGAATAGCTAAGCCTAAATTTTTAAATTTGTCGTTTGCTTAAACCATCCTTGTTCCCTTATGGTTTCTTATTATCTCGGAGGTGTTTTTTCTATCTTACTAAATCGCTATTTTAGTGTTTCCTTTAGTTCAAAGGTCACTTTATACGTGACCAAAATAGCTCAAAGAATCAACCCTACTGAGGTTTCTCTGACTTTACAGGGAAGTTTACAACCATAAAGTAAATTCCCGAAATTTTGAATTTTCTGTCTTGAGGAAGGAAGGGGGAAAGAAAACGCGCGCAGACGACACTAGGGCTCAGCGGAAAGCGCGACTTCAAGCATAAGAGATCTTACTATCAGTTTATTTTTGAATAAATTCATCACCAGTAAGTACAATTTACAACAAGTTTGCAACTACTTAAAACATTTCACATAAGATTACCAACTGAATCATTTAGCAAAATAAATCAAAAAAAGTAAATCCTAGTTCCAAGAATTTTCCTATAGTTGATAAGAAATGCGACGTCACCTCATGACGACATACTGACGTCAACAGTTCTAAAGTACTCATGCTGTTCTGTGATTGGACGATACGAATCACACATTCTGACACTTAATTCTCCGGCTACAAGATATGAACTATGAGATTCACAGTTTACTTTAGGTTATAATAATATGCACATTACTGTTTACAACTATAAATTTTCAATACATGAAGACAGTGGGTTCTAGCGAACGATACAAATAAAATAGTCACCCAATTTTTTTTTGATCCAGGAAGGAAACAGACGTCTACACGATGCCGGTGGAATTTGAAAACGGAGGTTTCACTGCGAAAACGCATCAAATGTTTTCCGTCCACTGTAGAAATAAAACGCCGTTTTCAAAATTATACGGCAAAGTGTGAACGCTTCCTTCAGCTGAAATTTTAATTCTACTGAAAAGTAAAGGATGAACTGAATCATATCTGTCAAAAAGATATTTTCTGAGAATTACACGTAGGGACACAAAAGTTTTAAATTTACAGCTTCAACCATGATTTACACCGGAGATTATTTAACTACACAATGTACAGGAATTTGAAATTATCGTGAAAAAGGGACCTTATTCGGTAGGTTCTGAGATTTAGGGACATTTCAAAGAAAACATGAATTGATGAATTTCCAAATTAACTGAAACTGCGAGAAAACATTTCAATTTTTTTTTCACTTGACTACGGGAAACGCGATTTGTGTGTCTCTCGCAACCTTGTCCCCATGGCCCTATCCAATCCTCCCTTTTGAAAAAAGTCGAGGACAAGACCCAGGGGACGAGTTTGGATTCTTGGGTGGTGTTTCAGGGGTTCTTTGTAGATCACTTGGTTTGCAGGGAACATACTAATTACCTATTCTGCTAATTTAAACACGTATACAACAATTCTTTTATGATCTGTGTCCGATCTAGTCTATCTTGTAACTCTAATCTTCAAGGTCGTGATGCAACGCTCTACCAGCAGAAGCGTTTGCGTGACGGCTTTGAAAAAGCTAATCCGTGATCGCCTTGTTTAAACACCGCCTGCAGCAAGTACAATTTCTCTACGGCGCTTCTCAAAAGCACCATGTCAACTACACTATAACAAAACAAGAGAGCAAAGCAATTCTAGTAAGCGAACAGGTGGCTTTTAGCCATATTGTCACGCAACATTTCGGAAAGTAGCTATGCGTAACGTCTAAGTTGGCGACTAAAGGAAACCAGTCAACGGGCTCTCTAAGACCCACTCTCCAATTCCAGTGCCTTTTGTTTCACCCTGTCCCATTGCACAGACTATACAATTGCTGGCATTTGTTAAGGTGCAAAATTTATACAAGAAAGTGATACCCAGTTATCAGGCTTTCTTTTTCTTACTGCAAAAACTGGGATAAGGGCAACAGAGACAAAGTATTCACGAAAGGAGAAATCCTTAAATTAAAGTTAATTATGGACTTGTCTTTGCAGTCCCTGCATTAAGGAATCAACTGCTAAAGGGTTGTAGCCAGTAATGATGCAAACTTTAGAATGCCTCTGACAGTCATTTTTTCATTTTTCGTTTTTGAAGGGAGTAAGTAAAACACTGCTAAATACCCAGGAAGAGAATTAAACAAATTTGGCAAATGTGTATAAAGTGTCAAGAGTGAACAAAGTATTGTGGTTAACAGTATACATTGCCTCAGTCATAATTTTTTTCTGGCTACAGACCTGGCTTTACTTAAGAAAATACTATTTTCTACCTTAACAGTCTTCCAGATACTTGACTATTAAACTTTGAAAGTCATACATTTTCAAAGTTTTGAACTGGAATAGTATCACACAAACAAGCACCCTTTTGGTCTTAATAACTCGGAGCCTGTAATTTGCCTTAGAGACGTCACCAGGCAGCCTAGAAAAGTCCTCAAGCCAACCAACTGATAAGAAATTCTTTGGGTATTTTTTACGAAAGGTTTCCAGAAAAGGTTCTTGTTTGTTTGGTAAAAAATAACATTTACTTAGATTTGAGACTGAAGTCACTGTAATATACATTTAAGGCTTAAGAAAATTGGAAGAGCCACTGGGACAGGCACTCTCAGTGTGAAGTGGTAAAATACTTTCCTCTCTAATTTTTGCAATGAATGATTTTCAAACTGTACCCAGCTGGAATCAGAACTCCTGCAAGAGAAAAGAAAAGAATTCAAGCTGTAAATGGCAACTATAGAAAATATAACTCCCATTATTAAAAACTCAATCATTGGATAATGCACTTCGAGAGTCCGTGGCAGGGTTACCCCCAGCATTAAATTTGCTAGTACCCACTTGTACACCTGGGTGGAAGGAGGTTTTGTGAGAGTAGTGTGTTGCCCATTAGATTACAACACAGTGTTCCCACCCAGGGCTCGAACCGTAACCCCTTGATCCAGAGTTGAGTGCACTTTAACCATGAGGCCACTGCACCTCTATTCTTACAAAAAGGATAGCAAACTTCACTTACCCTGATGCTGCAGTAAAATCTCCCCACTCTGATGTTGTCTTCTGTTGTTGATTTTGTTGTTGAACATTTGAACTGGAAGCAAAAGCTCCCATGTCTGGAAAGGGAGCCTGCGGTTGAGATTGATGAACTGTTCTTTTCATTGATGCGGGTGATGCCCCTGCACCAGGGGGTGGGGCTAGCTTGGGAGCCATACCCCCAGGGGGAGGGGGAATGACACCAAGTCCACCACCTGCTATGGAAAGTGGTAAAAAAACCCTCTTACTTCAAATCTCAATGTTTTAATTAATTTGAACAATGTCTTTATTTAATAATCTCTACAGTTGATAGCGTTCATTGCAGAAATGTTTATTCTGAATATTTGGTGGTATCTGACTATGCATTTGCTAAAGAGTCAGCAAATCTTAACAGTTATACAACAAGAAACCATGAAAGAAAATCATTTATCAAAAGATATTCAATCCAGTCAAATATTATACACTGTCTCAGACTTGTTCTAAGTCGCCTTTGCTGCACTTTACAAGTTGTTAATATGTTAACTTTGTGATGTATTTCACAAAGGGATAAAGCATACCAGGTTTAGGTCGACTTGTGCTTGCGCCAGGTGCACGATTCTGAAAGATAACAATGAGGGATACACTTAAAATCTTTCAGAAAAATGTTTGGCCTGTTCAGCGCCTAGTGCCAGCTTTTCACTCGTTCTTTGGCAAACATATAATTCAAACAAATATTAGTCACCTTGATCAACTACAGCTAAGACAGCTGGGAGGGTCAATATTTAATGAAAAATAGTCTGTCTGACTAACTGCTTAAAGTATATTAGAAAGATGTCCTCAATACTGTTTTTTTCCTGTCTACGTTATTGGTTACTTTCTGTTTTCATATATTTTGTAATTTGACTATTAAGGTATGCCCTGCCTAGGTTTGCCTTTGCTAGTTGCAGGCATGCAATTTTTTTTAAACTTTAAGTTGAAAATAATAAAGTGTATAGTGTATAGCTGGTCATTTCACCAGACAGGTTGATTTCCATGGTTTTTGGGACCATTGTCTGTCTAGTCTTTCACTTAATTTAGTCTATTTAGCAAGGACTTAAATTCACTGGATCTGCACTGTATAGTCATACACTGTAGGGACGTTAATTCACCCAGTTCTTCATTGAGAAAACATGATACTCACCCCAAGGTTAATATGGATTGTTTGACCTTCTTTAAACTCAGGTCTAACTTTGGTGTAAGATCAGGCTGCTCAGCTTCTGCCGCTATTTTTTCACTCTGTTTTATCCACCTACATAACAAATAAATCAATATACAGAAAGAGTAATGTTGATGTCTAGAGTCATTAAATGGTAAATTATGGATTGGTGACTTGGATAAAGTGTAAATAATGGAGAAGTGTTCTCAAGTCAAATCACGCGAAAAAAGAATTTTCTGAGCCCCCAATGGGAGTGGAACCCATGACCTTCCAGATACCGGTTGGACGCTCTAACCACTGAGCTATGAGAGACTTGTAGTACACTAGGTTCTTATATGTGTGGCAAGTGTCTTGCTAACTGCAAGGCTCAACATGTCGAAATGATAAATGTGATTAAATGATAAATGGCCAGATTGGTGACTTGGACAAAGTGTACTAAATAATGGAGAAGCGTTTTTCAAGTCAAATTACTCAGAAAAAGAATTTTCAGAGCTTCCAACGGGAGTCAAACCCATGACCTTCCAGATACTGGTTGGACGCTCTAACCACTTTTTGACTTGAGAACGCTTCTCCATTAAGGCGGTGAAATACGAGATACAAAAACCCTCAACTTGTCGCGCAACATTGTTTCGTTGCAAGTTTTTGTCGATGTTTCCCGTTTTTCACCTTGTGTGATCAACTTGTCGCGCAACAAAAACATTTGTTGCCGGTTGAAGAAAGTTGCGCAAAGTAGAGCGCGGGTCTACTTTGAGCAACAAATTTTGGCTTTGTTGCTCGTTTTTCATCAAACTCACAACTTGTCGTGCAACAAATTTATTTATTTATTTAACTTTATTTATACACGGATAAAACATCAGGACTTAAAGTAAATACTAAACTAGCGTTAATTACATTGCTAAGATACTAAGATACTAATTTACAACTAGTAAAAATCTAAAAAAACAAAAAAAAACAAAACAATAACAAAGTGCCTGCTTTCCATGAATGCCGTGTGATTAATTTAATCATTATCAAAAGGAAAACCCTACAACCGGATTTAAAACTAGCAAGCATTTGTGCTCATGCTCTAGCAAATCAACCAATCAGCGCGCCGCATTTCTTCAACCCGCAATAAATGTTTTTGTTGCCAGTCAAGTTGATCACGCAAGGTGAAAAACGGGAAACATTGACGAAAAATTACAACGAAACAATGTTGCGCGACAGGTTGAGGGTTTTTGTATCTCGTAGTTCGCCGTCTTTATTTACACTTTATCCAAGTCACCAATCCATTTATCATTTAATCACATTTATCATTTTCTTATCTTTGTCTCCAATAATGTTCTGGTTGCTCCTTATTGAATCTGAGTAATTCACACTCATCTGACAGGTGTTCTGAATTTTAAAAAATGTGCATTTACTCAGCATGAGGGCTTGTTGAATTATGGTAAATAAATGTCATAATAATTATATTTACTATTAATATCAGCCATAACAATTAATTATTGTTGTTCATTAAAATAATATTATTGTTATTAAGTGTACCAAAAAGAGGCCAAAATTAACACGAAAAATTACTGTAATGTTGTCAGGACATTGATGCTCAGATTCACATAAGAAATTGATCAACATACTTGAAGTGATCTTGCAATGATACATTAAAATCAAAGCTATCTCCTCTGTCTTGGAAACCCATTCCAATGAATGCATGGCGACCTGTGGTAATATTATGAGAAACAGCTTGAACCTCCTAAAATGAATGGTTACTGCAAAATGCAGGAAGGTAACGTGGAGAGGGAAGTCTCTGTTTGAGCAACTCTCAGTGGAGCATAAAAAAGGTGTGTTGATATTTATTAGCATATGTAATTAATGTTTGGTGCGTGCAAATACTATGCATGGTCTGTACCCGATTGTACATATTTAAATCTTCTGTAATTTATGTGTTTGTCTGCTGCATTGGACCTTAGATGCTGTCAAGATGTCTTCGAGGAGTTCAATTAACGTTATTTAATGTTACAGAATGGACGACTAAAGGACATAAATCAGGAAGTCTGCATATGAGCCAAGTGGCCCACCAAGCCAGTGCTTATAACTATGTATCTCCAGTTTCTGTAGCTTGAAGCAACTAGGATTATTTCTACTCCCCCCTGGATAGAATACTAGTCCTTTGTGGGATTATCCCCAGCATTATATTTGGTGGTACCCATTTATACAGGCATTGCGAGGGTGACATGTCTGATCCAAGAACACAAAACAATACCCCTGGCCATGGCTTGACCTGGACTGCTTGATTATGAGGTGAGTGCACTTACCACAAGGCAATGTGCCTCCACTGAGATTATGAACAAAAGAAAATCAGCCACTTCATTGAAGTTTAGTTAACCCTTTAATGCCCAATAGTGACTTATAGATTTTAGTCCGTCTAACGCCAGATGATTTTACTCGTCAAAGGGAGGCCCCTTGGGCACTAAAGGGTTAAGAAATAGAAAACATGTACCATGTTTCTATCGAGTTATACAAACACGAGTGGAAGTTTGGGAGAACGAGAAATGCTGTGGGAACACGAGCCGAAGGCGAGTGTTTCCACAGCTTTTCAAGTTTTCCCAAACTTTCACGAGTGTTTGTATAACTCGATAGAAACACGAAGTACATGTTTTCTATTTTTTTAGAAACACCACGACGAGAAAAGGAAAACAACTTGTTAATTTTGGATATCAAAATGTAAATTCTCTTTGCTCGCTCCATCACTACGTCAACAGCTAGTTCTGTGTCTCCATCGAGTTATACAAACACGATTTTTAACCAATCAGCGCGCGTGCTTTCTTAGGACTGCTTTCTAATAGTTATTATCAAGCAAACACACTTATGTACCACATGTATGCATACCCTTCCATACGTTCACATACCTGTTTCATCTACAATCTTGAGGACAAAGTAGCGACTACTATCTAAAACACCTTCTACTGCAGTAAATTATCTATAGTATAACAATACTTAATCATATTTTTATGTATGTACTACTAATACTAAAAATTCAGCCATGTACACATGTACAGTAGAAATCTGAATAAAATATAACATTATAGACCTGTAAATATACATTTGAAGGTCTAAAGTTCTCAAGTTTATAATCCTAAAATTAGCAACATCACTGTTCAGTTTCACTAATGCAGACAGTCTATTCCAAAGCTCTGCACAATTAAGTACAGGTAAACAGGTTCTTCATGAACTTTGAATTCAAAAATCTTTGTTTGACTTACCTGTTAGCTATCATGCACTTGTTGTAAGGGAATAAGAGTTTGAGGGAATATTAAAACTATGCATGAGTGAAAGCAGATTTACATTATTGTAACAATTCTTTTCTGTTTGCTTTGTAGAGCTGCTGACTGGAAACTTGATCAGCCTGATTGGACTGGACGGTTAAGGGTGTGTGCTAAAGGAAAAGAATGCTACATTAAGATAGAAGATAAGACTAGTGGTAAGTTACATATTAAATTTCAAGTTTGTAATCTGCAACTGGGAAACAGAAGGAGAGAGATATAAGCAATAGACCACAAGTCTTTAAATGATTTTTAGTCTGATAAACCACGCAGGATGTTGGAAAAACATTTTTTTAAGAGCAGTTTCCACCTGGAATATAAAAAAAATATATAATTTTTATAAAGTAACCTAAAACAATATTGTGACTCTCTCACACACGTTTTCCGATGTTTTTTTTTTCCATATGTGCTTTGAATTTTGATCAATTTGCTTACTGGGTAGTGTGTGTCCTTTGTGACTGGTCAGAATGAAAGCCGTGGTTCTGATTTTACTGCTTCATTCATCAGGCGAGCTCTTTGCCAAGTGTCCTGTGGATGACTATCCAGGTATTGCAGTAGAAGGTGTTTTAGATAGTAGTCGCTACTTTGTCCTCAAGATTGTAGATGAAACAGGTATGTGAACGTATGGAAGGGTATGCATACATGTGGTACATAAGTGTGTTTGCTTGATAATAACTATTAGAAAGCAGTCCTAAGAAAGCACGCGCGCTGATTGGTTAAAAATCGTGTTTGTATAACTCGATGGAGACACAGAACTAGCTGTTGACGTAGTGATGGAGCGAGCAAAGAGAATTTACATTTTGATATCCAAAATTAACAAGTTGTTTTCCTTTTTCTCGTCGTGGTGTTTCTAAAAAAATAGAAAACATGTACTTCGTGTTTCTATCGAGTTATACAAACACTCGTGAAAGTTTGGGAAAACTTGAAAAGCTGTGGAAACACTCGCCTTCGGCTCGTGTTCCCACAGCATTTCTCGTTCTCCCAAACTTCCACTCGTGTTTGTATAACTCGATAGAAACATGGTACATGTTTTCTATTTCTTAACCCTTTAGTGCCCAAGGGGCCTCCCTTTGACGAGTAAAATCATCTGGCGTTAGACGGACTAAAATCTATAAGTCACTATTGGGCATTAAAGGGTTAACTAAACTTCAATGAAGTGGCTGATTTTCTTTTGTTCATAATCTCAGTGGAGGCACATTGCCTTGTGGTAAGTGCACTCACCTCATAATCAAGCAGTCCAGGTCAAGCCATGGCCAGGGGTATTGTTTTGTGTTCTTGGATCAGACATGTCACCCTCGCAATGCCTGTATAAATGGGTACCACCAAATATAATGCTGGGGATAATCCCACAAAGGACTAGTATTCTATCCAGGGGGGAGTAGAAATAATCCTAGTTGCTTCAAGCTACAGAAACTGGAGATACATAGTTATAAGCACTGGCTTGGTGGGCCACTTGGCTCATATGCAGACTTCCTGATTTATGTCCTTTAGTCGTCCATTCTGTAACATTAAATAACGTTAATTGAACTCCTCGAAGACATCTTGACAGCATCTAAGGTCCAATGCAGCAGACAAACACATAAATTACAGAAGATTTAAATATGTACAATCGGGTACAGACCATGCATAGTATTTGCACGCACCAAACATTAATTACATATGCTAATAAATATCAACACACCTTTTTTATGCTCCACTGAGAGTTGCTCAAACAGAGACTTCCCTCTCCACGTTACCTTCCTGCATTTTGCAGTAACCATTCATTTTAGGAGGTTCAAGCTGTTTCTCATAATATTACCACAGGTCGCCATGCATTCATTGGAATGGGTTTCCAAGACAGAGGAGATAGCTTTGATTTTAATGTATCATTGCAAGATCACTTCAAGTATGTTGATCAATTTCTTATGTGAATCTGAGCATCAATGTCCTGACAACATTACAGTAATTTTTCGTGTTAATTTTGGCCTCTTTTTGGTACACTTAATAACAATAATATTATTTTAATGAACAACAATAATTAATTGTTATGGCTGATATTAATAGTAAATATAATTATTATGACATTTATTTACCATAATTCAACAAGCCCTCATGCTGAGTAAATGCACATTTTTTAAAATTCAGAACACCTGTCAGATGAGTGTGAATTACTCAGATTCAATAAGGAGCAACCAGAACATTATTGGAGACAAAGATAAGAAAATGATAAATGTGATTAAATGATAAATGGATTGGTGACTTGGATAAAGTGTAAATAAAGACGGCGAACTACGAGATACAAAAACCCTCAACCTGTCGCGCAACATTGTTTCGTTGTAATTTTTCGTCAATGTTCCCGTTTTTCACCTTGCGTGATCAACTTGACTGGCAACAAAAACATTTATTGCGGGTTGAAGAAATGCGGCGCGCTGATTGGTTGATTTGCTAGAGCATGAGCACAAATGCTTGCTAGTTTTAAATCCGGTTGTAGGGTTTTCCTTTTGATAATGATTAAATTAATCACACGGCATTCATGGAAAGCAGGCACTTTGTTATTGTTTGTTTTTTTTTGTTTTTTTAGATTTTTACTAGTTGTAAATTAGTATCTTAGTATCTTAGCAATGTAATTAACGCTAGTTTAGTATTTACTTTAAGTCCTGATGTTTTATCCGTGTATAAATAAAGTTAAATAAATAAATA
>JAHPZR010023549.1:0-12500 GCA_019787425.1 Platygyra sinensis
GGTACCTACAGCGGCACCCCCCCTCCCCCTGCTCCACCGCCTATGCTATGAATAAATGTAACATCAAAAATTGTGCTGATTTCCCATTATAAACACAATTACATGGAAAAGGTCTCCATCCTCATTCCCCTCTCTTTCACGGAAATATCAATTTGGCCTTCCCACTTTACGCCCTTTTGTTGTGTCCCATGGGTATGGCACACCAGGTGGGTTGGGATAATCGCTTTCTCTTGTGTCCATCAAGGACACATTTGGGGCATACGTTTCCCTTATTTCAACATCACTAGGGCACAGTTGGAGGTTTTCCTGTGAAGATAGTCGCTCCGTGCTGGCCACAAGCTCCTGTCTCTTTAGACCCTTCCAAAACTTGCGAATCGTTTTTTGGTGACGCTTTGAGTGGTGTAGTTATATCAAAGGCACATGAGTCCCTGTATCCTGGTCACCTCAACTGGACAGTTGTTAACCGGGAACGCCATTAAACACGTGTTGGCTGAGGTGGATGGTCTTCCAAACCACCTAGTACACTGTCAAGCCCATGGCATCAGCAGACATTTGTAATCAGGTTGCCCCTGATGTCCGTATAGCAGGATCTGCTTGCTGTTGGGTGTGCTTTGGTACACCCCGTGTTTCTTGGTTGTCTTAGTTCAGTTCCTAAAAACAAAACAATTTCAATGACAAATCATGCTAGGAAGATAATAAAGTCACTCATAAATGTACATAAAACACAACCACTTTGTTTTCCTATAATTTGCTGCTAACCATTGTAATAAAACGTTAAGGAAACTGCCCAGAAGACTACAACAAAAACTGTTACTGACCATAGATTCTACGCTGAATGGTAATAGTTTAGCTCGACAAATGTTTTGGAGACACTAAACATATTACGCTGGCAATCAGGTTTGAATGTTTACTCTATGAAAAACAGTTGGACTCTTGTTGATATTCTACGACATATGTCAACTATAACAACCGGATAAAAACACAGTTGCCTGGTAACGTTTGTACGAATCAGAGGGTACTATGTCTGTTGTTCAATGCAAGAGACATGTGTTGACCCACTGTTCACGTACAAGTAGGTATAAACAACGAAACATCAGGACTTTTGCATTATAATATAAATACTAAGGGCGCACTGCACAGCAAATAAGAGTTCTATAATTTACATTTATTTAATAATTTTATGAAATAAAACTCACTTGGATGGAAGACCGGGAAACGCGTCTATGCTAACATATCGCCATTCCTGGGCAATCGCGCGGACAGCACAGGTTCACCTCGCCACTTCGCTCTCGGGCACCTCGATCAAAACCTGGCATTGCCACCATATAACCTTTATACAGCGGCCGACAGGTTTATAAAATGAAACGTGAAAAAAATACTTACTTGAACACGAATCATTTTCAGTCAAACAAGATATTTCGAGAAGGTTAAACGTTGCAGTTTTAGGCACAGTTCGTTGGTGAAAACTATCGAGGATAACTTCAATTTTCACAACGCAATCTCTCGTGGTTAATTCCTGGTTAGTTATCTATTATCTTCACCAAGGACCAATAGAAACAGGTTTTCTATCTTTATTCTTACCATTGGGATCTCCTTGTTAGATCTGTACTGTCTCCCTCGGGTGCAGTATTGTTGTTACCAGTTCAGTTGCATTGTCACTGACTGAGATTTATGGGGACTTTTGTTCCCCCCCCTTTTATTTTGTCCGTTAAACCGGTATCAAGCAGTCGTTTTTTGTTCGTGGGCTTTTGCCTTAGTGATGGTTGTATGACCGTGCGTGCATATTCTTACTCGTTTGAAATCTCCTTGTTAGATCCGTATTGTCGCCCTCGGGGTGCAGTATTTGTGTTGTCCAGTTTAGTGCATTGTCACTGACTGCAGATTGTGGGACTATAATTGTTTCCCCTTGTGTTTATCACCACGTTTCAGTGTTCTTGTTTGTTGGTGCAAGTTTAACCGCGGGGGGTCACTAAATAAGGAAACCTTCCTAAGGAATATTTTTCTTAGTTGACGATTAACCAAGCAACATGGTGGAGTATATTTTGAATTATCCCGCGCGGCGCAAGAACAAATTGGCTTAGGGTGATATATTGTACCTTATTATTGGCCAGAATAAAGAATAAGATAGAAAACCTGTTTCTATTGGTCCTTGGTGAAGATAATACATAACTAACCACGAATTAACCACGAGATTGCGTGTGGAAATTGAAGTTATCCTCGATCGTTTCACCAACGAACTGTGCCTAAAACTGCAACGTTTAACCTTGAAATATCTTGTTTGACTGGAAATGATTCGTGTCCAAGTAAGTATATTTTTCGCATTTCATTTTATAAACCTGTCGGCCGCTGTATAAAGTTAAATGGTGCATACCAGGTTTTGATCGAGGTGCCCGAGAGCGAAGTGGCGAGGGTTGAACCTGTGATGTCCGCGCAATTGCCCCAGGAATGGCGATATGTTAGCCATAGATGCGTTTCCCGGTCTTCGCATTCAAGTGAGTTTTATTCCATAAAATTATTGTAATAAATGTAAATTTATAGCAACTCTTATTTGCTGTGCAGTACGCCCTTAGTATTTTTATTATAATGCAAAAGTCCTGATGTTTTGTTGTTTATACTTGTACTAATAATACGTGAACAGTGGGTCACATATGTCACTTGCATTGAACAACAGACATAATACCCTCTGATTCGTACAACGTTTACCAGGCAACTTTGTGTTGTTATCCGGTTGTTATAGTTGACATATGTCGTAGAATATCAACAAGAGTCCAACTGTTTTTCATAGAGTAACATTCAAACCTTGATTGCAGCGTAATTATTTTAAGTGTCTCCAAACATTTGTCGAGCTAAACTAAAACCATTCAGCGTTGAATCCATGGTCAGTAACTGTTTTTTGTTGTAGTCGTCTGGCCAGTTTCCTTAACGTGTTATTACAAGGTTGTAGCAAATTATTGAAACCAAGTGTTTGTTTTATGTAAATTATGAGTGACTTTATTATTTCCTTGTATGGTTGTCATTGAAATTGTTTTGTTTTTTAGGAGCTGAACCAAGACAACCAATAAACACGGGTGCACAAGCACACCCAATAGCAGCAGATCCTGCTATACCACATCAGGAGCAACCTGTTACAAATGTTGCTGATGCATGGGCTGACAGTGTACTAGGTGGTTTGGAAGACCATCCACCTTGCCAACACTGTTTAATGGGTCCCTGTATCACTGTCAGTGAGGTGACCAGGATACAGGGATCATGTGTTCCTGATATAACTAACCACTCAAAGCGCCACAAAAACTATCGCAAGTTTTGGAAGAGTCTAAAGGACAGGGGCTTGTGGCAGTACGAGCTTTACCTTCACAGGAAAACCTCAGCTGGCCTTAGTGATGTTGAATTAAGGGAACTTATGCCCCAATGTGTCCTTGATGACACAAGAAAGCGTTATCCCAACCCACCTGGTGTGCCATACATGGGACACAAAAGGGCGTAAGTGAAAGCCAAATTGATATTTACGTGAAAGAGAGGGGAATGAGGGTGGAGACCTTTTCCATGTAACTGTGTGTTATAATGGGAAATCGGCACAATTTTTGATTTAACATTTGTTCACAGCATAGGCGGTGGAGCAGGGATAGGGGGGTGCTGCTGTAGGCACCCTCTCCCTATGTTTTATTGCCAAAAATATTGATTGTACGGCATTAAATTGGTTTGAAAAAATAATTTCATTTTGTGATCTTTTCACAAATACCATAGTAGACATTGCAAAGAACTTTGTTGGCATGAACGAACACTGCAAAAGACATTTCTGAAAATACAAGTGGTATGCGCTTGGCTTAACAATGAGGCCCCCTAAGTTTCAAAATGCTCTGCCGCCCCTGCCTTGTATTATTGTTGCATGTTTAGGAACACTTGCAGAGCTTTGAATGGTTAGTAGACCATGTACTAAACAGAATTATACACAAAGAGTTATGCAAGCCCTGTGGTGCTGGGTCTTTTGTGACAATTACCTTTCTGTTGTTACTTGTAATGACGTTGTTTCGGGAAACAGACAAATGCAAGCCAGGTTAGGTGAAAAATACTGTAAACCAAAGTTGAATTGCTGTATCCTTTAAATAAAGGCACTCTGAGGATAGAGCCAGTCATTAAAAATTTAGTGAAAAGTTATGGCTAAAATAACAAAGTTTAAAAATGTAATAAACAGGCAGAGTAACTCTTCATGGCATTCTGTTGATCATGAATTTTATTTAACTTGGTGGCTCCTAGAAGAGCCTTTGGTTTTTGACCTGTAGAGTACAATGTCGTGCTGATTACGACCCTACAGGATTTTACCTGCAGAGTGCAATGCAGGTACCTTGCATATTGTTGGACACCTGGAGGGTGCAATGTCATACCAGGTAAGCATGACCCTACAGAGTGCAATGCAGGCGTGTGGTATTTTTAAAAATGAGCCTTTGGTAACCATATCTTGCTTGTTAGTCATTCGGGTTGATCCACAATGCTCGGTAGTTCAACTGGAAAAATGTACTCCAGACAGCCTCCCTGAATTGAAAGGTTTTGGGGCGAAGATTTTTGTGACCTGTTCTGCGATTTGGTTGGCGCACATGCTGCAACAAACTGACTGAGGTTGCTTCTCTGTTAACACTTTCATTCTGCAATGATACAATATCGGTAACACTGTTCATAATATCAGCCATATATGTTACAGTTGTTTAACTGAAATGTGGGATATTTGCATAGGCATTCAAAATTAATAAACCAATTTATCTGCAAATTGAGTATATAAAGTGTACTTGTATGGAGGGAGCAGGTGGGTGGATAACCCTGCTATGTATGGCTATACAGATGATTAAAGGCAAGTACCTTCCCAATCCATCTGCCTGTGACTTACCCAATCCATGATTGCCAGAGAAATGCGCATGTTAATAGTGCAGTCAGCAAAGTGTATTCTCTTTGGGCAGTATATGAGAATGCAATTGTTAAACGACTCCACCCAGCAAGTGTCACGGCACTGCAATGAAAGAAATGATACAGTGTTAAAGTACCTGTAGCTTTGTGGTGATATGTCTATTTCCTCATTGTTCACATTCTTTGGCAGTGAGCTAAGGGCCTACTACCAAACACAAGAAATAACAGTGGCTTCTTATATACCAGATAATAGTCCTCAGCAAGCTTGTACACCTTTGATTCTAAAATAAACTTGTGCAGAGCAGCCACTGCTCTTGCATTTGTGATCTTAGTCTTGCTGCACTGGTATCCAGGTTTCTGGCACTTTGACTCAGGATCACATCTATCATGGTTGCCCTACAAGAGTAAGTGGTTACATTTCAGATTTTTTAAAAAGTCAATTATAAGTATAGTTACTGAAAAAAATCCTTGATTCCATTTCAATGATGTATATCAATCTGCTTTCTTGACCTTTTCATCCCTGATCATGTAGCAAACAGTGTCATACCTGAAAGTGATCAACTATTGTCAACAGTCTCCTCCTCAGATCATCTGGACTTGTGCAGTTCTTCATTGAATAATAGAAGTGCCGTTTAACACTGGCCTCTAAAAATAATATTGGCAAATTCAATAACAGTGATGCAACCTAATGTACCTGACTACCCCCTGGGGTTGTACCTAAATATACTAGTTGGATAACTTCTTAGAAAAGATAAGATTGCAGTACATACACTTGTCTGATAGCTCTGAATACCACTTTTCACCCTCCCATTTCTGTGCACCACTACTTATTTCTTTCATGGCTTTTGCCACTCCCTTTGTTCCTGAAAGGCAACAAGAAATTTGATGAAATAAAGTAAGATTACTGATTGACTGGAAAACATGGTTTACGATTTCGATGGTAAAAAAAAATTAAATTCCATGAATCACCATCTGTTGCCTTGTTTTCATATCCACTCAAGGAACATTATGAATGTCAGTAATAATAAGTACAATCATGTTATTAATGTGGCAAATATGAATTGAATTGACAGATAATTTCTTACCATGCCAAGTGTCAAAAGAATTTTGTATGTTTTGCTGTAGAAGCCAGTTTTTTATTTTGGGCACAAAGTCATGTGCCACTTCTATCACATTGAGTCCTAAAAGAAATACCAGTATATATATAAATAAACTACTGACACATTGGGGAAACTAAATGTAATCTAGACCCATTATAAATGGTGCAAATATAAATACCTTTAGCTTGAACAACAGGGATAATTTTTTGAAGAGCCTCAAACTCATGTGTTTGGGGGCTCCGAAACTCTGCTCTTGTCATCGTTTGAGCAGCCAGCACATGTTGGGTCCTATAAAATAGTAATACTTTACAAGGAGTGACAACTGGAGACAGAGCGGCCAGGTTACAATAAATGCATTAAGACATCTCTGGGTTTTCATTTCATATTACACTGCTACTACCTATTTGAAACCCAAAATCAGTGAACAGGTTATCCACACTAGGCTTAATTTGGTCTGCTAAAAGATTAGGATAGTGGAACATAAGAACATCAGATCAATCACATCAATTTATGTCAGGTGTTGTTTTGTGTTTGTTTGCAAATGTAGAGCAAGTGTACAAATGTGGCATGAAACAATAATGTTACAAAGAGATATCACCTGCTGCTGATTACCACTGGTGTGTACTTACTCACAAGATATCATTGCCACTGTTGAATGGTAAGCATTAGCTGTTGAGTCATGGCGGCAATCAGTTATGACAGTCTAACAAAGAAATGTACAGCATTACAAGACCTTTTTTAATATGTGTAAATGTATAGACTATTTAGATGTATGTACAACTATCACTGACAGGGAAGAGATGTATATGTTGATGGGTTTAAATTATACAGGTTTCACTGACTTACAGCTCTGTTCGTGTCCTTGTATGTATCAGTGTTTTGGACCTGATGTATACTGCTTGCTACTGATGCCTCTGCAGTTTCATTCACTATGTTAATATAGCCCATGGTGTCATACACTACAAAAAATGTCACAAGTCTTATTACAGGTACCATCAGTAACTAACTATCATCTCACCCAAAACAAGGGATGCTCAGGATGATGTAACTATGAAAATTATGCTGATGATCTAATATGAACTGAGGTACAATGATAACAGTAATAATAAATTATTACACTTACTTTATGTACAGTTACCAGCACTAAGTACAATTACACCTGTAATGAGGACTTGATGCGAATCCAGCCTTCAATGTGCTAGTTTGTAGTTTTGATCCAAGGGTAATTAAAATGTGGTCACTTTACAGTAATAATTGTGCAATCTGTTCCCATAATAGTTAATAGTAATTAACAAAGAACTATTGACCATATCAAGATCTCACCATTATCTATATACTTGTCTCCAACATTGCCAAGTTTTGCAGCCTCAGCAAAGCCTTGGTACTGACTTTCAAGCATGCCACAGCTTGTAAAACCATGAACCACCCTAAACAAAGAAAGGACAAGGGATTGATACCAATTCGTCGTAATCCTGTGTAACAGTAAGTGCAGTGTTGTGGTTATGCAAGCAAAACACAACTCTGATTTGTTGGCGTTAAAGACTTAGACTCCTTCCTGTATTCCTGGAACTTCTGGTAACACAACAACATGGGCATTTCAAGGAGAAAATAATTACTAAACTGTAAAAGGACTAGCCATCAAGTAAGCGTATTTGCTATTGAAAGAGCAGCGCTGTGATAAAAATGAAATTTGCTCACCTGCAATTTGCAGTGTACTTGCTGCCAAGTATGGACGAGTTAGCCCACTTGACTCTGTGCCCGTTCATACAGCACAACTCTGTCCTCAGCACATGGCCATCCATGGCTGTAGCCCCATCGAAACCGTATTGGGAACCACATGCACATCCTTTAGCAGTTTCCTGTAGCAGGACAGCAAGACTATTTTGTCCACAGACAAAAAATGTCTCCTCCTCGCTAGCTGGCGACAAAATCTGTTTACAAGTGGGAGCTTCCCCGCACAGCCACTGACACTGGAAGTCGGTCTTTTCGGTTTCTCTTTGAGCATAAAGCTTGAAGACAGACTCTGTGGCATTCGGTTTCAATTTGTCCTCTGAAGTTAAAAAATTAACTCGTTTTTGCGTATTCAATTTTCTCGCCGTTTGTCACGCGGCAAAGAAATTCTTGTTTCCCACAAGTTATACACATCAAGTTGAGTTGTTTTTGTTGATTTTTTTAATATTTTGGCCGTTCATTTATTGAACTTTAAATAAACGAAGTCGTGAAACCTGATCTTGTGTCTGTGGTTACTGCGCATATGGTTTATTTTTGTGCTTTCACTTGCTCTGAAATATTTCAAACAACCGCCAGGAAATCTGGGGAGGGTCGTGGACAGTTTGATGCAGGAGTCAATGGGTTAATGTCCTGAGTGACCACATGACTTAATTAAAATCTCGTGGGATCTCTGCGGTAGATGACTGATAGAATTAGTAAATTAAACGAGACTTACCTGGAAGTTGAAGTTTGATTGGAATTCTATCAGGCATCTAGAGAGCAGAGATTACACGCCCACCCATTTTCTGTTATATTGTGTCCTTTTATCATAGGGCCTCATGTGGCCACTCTTTGAAGGATGACCAACCGTGCGCATGCGTAGTATCTCGCGTAGTATCTCGTGTAGTATCTCGTGTATTTGCCTGCAAAGCAGTTGTCATGGTGAGAACTTTCCTGCAACATATGATCGACCTTACTAGGGGCATACACAACCATTTCCACCACATCTGTCTGCACAAAGAATTTTTCAAGGACCTTAATATGTGGCCGAACGAACCCCTTGCACCATCCCACCTTTGCTCATGATCCTCTAAAAGATGAAGTTATGACATACGCAAACTGGGGCTACTTAGGGATGCTGCTCTTTATGCTGGTCTCCCTTATAAATCCCTCAAGGGTCATAGTTTTCACATTGGCGCTGCCTCTACAGCAGCTGCTGTTGGTCTCCCCGACTGGTTAATTAAAGTCCTGGGCAGGTGGTCTTCAGATTGTTTCATCAACTCTATAGTCATGCACCTAAAAATGTCCTCAAGTCCGCTGCCCCACTTATCGCCAGCGTTCTCGTTCTTTAATTTGGCACTTTTGCTTGGGGGAATACCTGCTTTGCAGGTATCTGTGACAGTCAAGTCTTGCAGCGACTTCTGCAAGCTTTGTTTTCGCTAATTTAGCGCTATTTAATGCTCTTCATGCCTCTTCTTGTTCGATCCAGCACGCGCTGGCGGAGTTGGCTTGTAGTGCTGGGAGATAAGTATGTCTTTAAAACTGTCTACACTCTAGCATGATGCTGACTGGAGGTCAGCTCGTAGTGCCATCTAGAGTTAGGCTTTTAGAACACATAAGCTTCCAATCTAGCTGACTTGTCCGATCCAGCGCAGAATTAACCACTGGGGAGATAAGTTTGGCATTTGGTAACGCAATGGAAGTTCGCCTGTCACGCCGACCTTTACGTCATATAAATCGTGTTTATTCCTTGTGATGGTTGGGGTATTTATAGCATTACTCACCAGGAACTGCAACATTAACTAGATTTTACTAATGTATTGAGTAGCTAAATATGTGGTTTGCCTAAGGGAAAAAAAATTGTTTTAATTATATCTTGATAAAAAGGAAATAATAAACCAAGATGTCATCGAGGTTACGCCTTGCGCTAGTGTGCATAATAGGTAAATACAATATTATAAAAGGATATCATTGCTTGTCTCTTTATGGCATTGTCTTCCCTAACTTTCAATTGTGATATTCATGAAGCATTTTAACACTTGGTTGTGGTATTGAATTCTTGTTCAGCCCTTACGTGGTACACATGGTGAGGATGAAATTCTTGAGCCTCCTCCAAAACAGGCTAAGACAGTACTGTATTCCGTCATATTCATTGCTTCCATCTTTTAATCGATGCTGGTTGGTTGCTCCTTTTTAAACTAAATATGCGTAGCTCGGTCAACCAACCCCGACCCAACCGCCCCAACTGAACATATATACTTTATCTACAACAGGAATTATGTCAAGACATGACAATAGCAGAGTGGATTGCCCGAAAACAGCAACCTGTCTTTAAAATTTCTTGACCGGTGCCCAGGAGACGTTTTTGTGTATAGGAGCGATACTGAGCGAGTGGAACGACAATACATATTTGGAAGAGTATTGAGGGTTCAGCTCAAAGGGAAGAAAGGATTTTCCGTCAGACTATGGCAGCATTGGAAAATACTACGAAGTATCTTCCTAAAGGAAAGGTGATGTCTCAGGTAGTAGAGGGTTCACTAACCTTTAAGGTTAAAATTAACTGGGCTGAATTTCCGCAGACCTTTGGAAGACGAAATCTCAAACAAACAGGTACCAGTAATATGCAAAACTGGGCAATGCAGTGGGACTGTGTGTTACATTTACTCGAAATAGTTTCCTCTTTTTGCAGTGACAATAATAGTTAATTTTATTTTTGTTATTTTGTTGTTAGGAGTTCAGTCAGCTTTTTTTTTATCATATTTTTTACAGCGGTTATCAGTCACACGCGCCCTTCAACGATTTTTTGCCATTTCAAAAACTAAGTTTGGTGGACGTCAATCAAATGTATCCATGACAATATTCGTGTTCATTTCGTCGTGTCAGTTTCACGGCCATATTCGATCGTCGTTGGATCAGGAATAATCGCTCAGTTATTCATTTCTGACAAAGTAATTTGCAATTTCGCTGAGATGGAGGGCTCTTATGTAGAGGAAACATGGTTTGTCTTTGAATTGCATAGCATAAACACTTTTTCGAGCGAAACGTTTGTGAAGAAGGCGGCGTACGAAACAAAATTAGAGCCGTGAGCGATCCGCCAAAGAGAAAGTCGAAGAAAGGAAAGATACAAGGTAGCTGAAAAAGTTGGCCTCTGAAATGAGTCGCTTTATGTGGAGATTGACTATTTATCAGCTTGTTATGGATGCAGATTATTTTCAACGCAGAAATCTTTGTCATTCGCCTTGCTAAAATACTCAGTGATAATCCCGGCATGCAGAGATCAATCTTGACGAGTTTCAAGCGTGGTTGGAATACTAGTACCAGACAGGCAAATTATATGCAAAGCAAACCGTCAAGAGAACCACACGGCACGTGGGAATGTCAGAAATAAAAAGGTAACGAAAGCCGCAAGAGATTAGCAGTTAGACTTTTGTAGTTCATTCTGTAATAAAGTTTATATTTATATTTAGTTCATTCTCATGTTGTTGTGGTTGTACAATGTTTGTAAATTTGTAGCTTCAAAGCATTGCCCGTGAGCGAGACGAACGAAAAGGCGCTTCAAACGATTTTATAAGTCTTACTTCTCAGTTTCTGTTTATCGACGAGTCAAGTAAAGATGATATGAAAGAGCAACTCGGATACTCTGAGACTTTGACGCCGTTATTGTCATGGAGACATTTGATTGACGTCCACCAAAACGTAGTTTTCGAAATGGAAAAAAATCGTTGGAGGGCGCGTGTGACTGATAACCGCTGTAAAGCATGCAAACATGGAATGGCAACAAAGTGTCAGTAGAAAAACTACAAGGTAGAATAGCAATAGACTCCAATATTTTCTACAGTTGCCTAAAAGGGGATTGTCGTCATATAGTGGAAATGAAACTGCACTTTGACCTGTAGCACAATCACCTGTCACTTTTGGGCTGAGACAGTAATAAACAAAAATTTTTCATCTGTGGTTTCCTGGTTTTACTTCAAATTTGAAACTGACTTTAAAGAAGGGTAAAGTGTTGTAAAGGAATGTTGAATTTTGAGAAATAAATCATAAAAATAGGAAATTACCGGTAAGAAGTAAACAAAACCACGCTAATTTGCAATGTAACACGTAACACCTGACTGGTATGAAGATATAATAAAGCTAAGATTTCTCTCCTTTACAAAGGTTTACCTTGAAGTTTACCAATTCCCTTGAAACAGTAGAATAAAATGATCACACAACAGTTTATAGATCATTCTCACTTTAATTTCAGAGCAACTATAATAAAAAGCCTTTGCCCAGTTTACATAATGGAGAAATGTAACGCTTGCAAAACGTAAGCGTTGGAGATCAAAATCGAGCGAAAAAGAAAACTCTTAAATACATCAAATACTAAAGATTTCAGTACTGAATTAAGTTCATAAGGTCTTCTACGCCATCTGAAAACACCAGGGCAAAATATCTACTTTTGAGAGAGATATCAACATTTTTGTAAATCGGAAACACTCTCATAAGCTGCTTAATTGGAGGTTCTGCTTAAATCTACTTACCACCACATGAGGCAAAATCATTTGAGTCGGGCAATAAAATGTAAACACTAACTACTTGCCACACAGTTCATCGACTGGTCTTCCAACTCCTCAAGTTTGAACGCTTTTTGACCAGCCAAAGCAGAGAAAATCCACTTTCTGTGACTCAGAAACAAGTTTTCCGCCATATTACATGTTTATTCATACATAACGGACAGTAATTAGGGCCAAAACAGAGATTAAAACGTTAAGCGTATGCTTCTCTTTCGCTTCGTTCTTCGTTGGATTCACT
>JAHPZR010023557.1:0-12500 GCA_019787425.1 Platygyra sinensis
TGTGGTAAGGAGTAAAATTCCACCATGAGAAGAAGGCGTTTTGAACCAATGTCACAAACAATAACACATACCCAATTTTCTACACCAAAAAATTAATTTTATTCACTTCACACTACAGTTTGAAGCATTTTGTTGTGAAGAAATCTGCAAATGTCTGATTTCTAGCAGTGCTCCGTGGAACAATCTGTAATCAAGATCACAAAAGAGAAAATTAATTCTTGATAATCGACAATTTATGGTAATTTCAGTGCCTCATTGTGATTTTCGTAAACGTATAAAATTATGCTTCAACGTCGCATGCCATCCTTCACACAAAGAACGAAAATTCTTCTCAGTTGGCTGAGGGTTGAAACAACTCAATAGCGAAGGCTACTGTTACATTAGGGTGATCGAACGAAGAAGAGATTTGCGCAGAGAGATTAGGAATCTTGTGTATCGTCTTCTTACCTTATAATTAATTTCTTGGAATCTAGTCAATAAGAACCCAAGTGAACACACTGTTGGTATAGTACTCTGAGATGAAAGACAAATAACGATTTTAGACGTTGAAGTGATGTTACCTCTAGTTCTCAAGAACTTTGGCATGTTTCTTCATGCAAAATAAATACATTGTAAACGTGATTCATACTTCCTCCTCGCTCTCGGGTGACAGTGAACCGGTGGCCATTGTCTGATACGATGGTTAATGTAGTCGATATTCCATGTTGTGCAGTTCTGTTGACGATCCTTCCGTTTTGGGGGGTAAAACCTAACAGAATTCACATGAACCCTAAGTACATATACATTTGAAACGGTGAACAAAAGGAATCTGAGATAAGACTAAAATCAAACATACTTCTTGATGTCGTGTGGTAAGTTAATGTCACGTCCGGACTTGGAAAGCAAAGTCTTCCAAGATACGCTGTTTCAATGAAATTGATTATAGGCTCCGGTGGCTCAAAAGGAGACGACATCTTTTGTCCGATCGCTTAGAGTTCACCGTACAACTACGAGAGAGCACGTGTTTGCGCGCTACTGGTTTGGTTCGGGAAAGCTGCTTCGCTAAGCATAACTTAAGGACGGTGCCTACTATTGTCATTGCGCATACGGTCTGCGCATCTCGAGATACTCGGATTTCCTATGGGTGGTGCTTATAATACAGGGATATTTTTGCGCGGTTTAAAACTATGCGGAGAAAGTAGAACTTAGCAAGTGCTCTTGGTATCCAAAAAGAAAATTGGGGGTAACCACGCATTTTTCAGAGATAATTAAGCTTCAATTGGGAAATAAACGCCATACATTGCTTTGTATTTTAAAGCTTTTTACAAATATTGCTGATTAATTATCTTCGAAAAATGCGTGGTAACCCCCAATTTTCTTTTCAGATTTCAATAGCACTCGTTATGATTTGCTTTTCCCGCATATTCAGTGAACTGCGCAAAAATACCTTTGAATTAGTAGGCACCGTCCTTAATCAAATGAGTTCATTGTTAAGCAGACACAGTGAGAGTGAAAAGTGATGTCGCAGCATTATTTTCGCGCGCATTTTAGATATACATTTGTTTTATTTGAGTGCTCCTCCCCACATGCGCTCGCGTTTCGGTTTCGCGTTATTTTTCTTCCGTGTGCGCCTGTATTTTTCGTTCGCGTAAATCCTTTGTTTATTCGTGTCAAATGCTAGTGTAAAGCAACTTTTTCTCTCAGCTGACAGCTCTAATTTCTTCTGCATTAGATTATCAGACCTGTGATCTTTCCCTGCAATTGATCTGTTCTATATGCGCGTACGTGCTGCAACACTTGAATGGTTTCATTTAAGCTCATTGGGCGGCGCTAGAGGATTCTGACCTGACTAATGTGTCTGAAATGTTTATTTATTTCCGATTTTATCAGCGTCACATGAAATCTCGTTTTAGAACCTCAAGTACCGGGGTAGTCCCCTTCTAGTAGCGCTTTTCTAAGCTCTCTAATTGATGGCTAGAAATTTTGGCATCGCACCTGCGAGTGAAACACAGCTCAAGGTTTAAGTTTCAATGTTGTTTTATTGAACTGAATACATGTAAATCATGTTAGAAGAGCAAGATTGTGACTTGGAAGCTGTTTTCAGCATGCTCCTGTAGAATGAGGTCGTTCTTGAGTAGACCTAGAAAAATAATATCCGTGTTATTTTAAATATTCTCCCTTAGCGGAATTACACGGTCGGTATAACTGGGCCTGTCAAACTACTCATTGTAAAGAAACTAGCTGGCGTTTGTTTGGTGTAATCGGTCGTTTGATAGCAGTACATTATGGTGTGAAAATGTGTATTTCAAATAGAGAACTGGAACTAAGTGCAGGGATCGCGAAAGATGCTTTCAGTGGTCTTGACACTCAAGTTTTGAGTGATCTTGTAACATTCTAGACCCCTGAGCTCTTTCATGCCCGCGGCAAATCTTGCCTGAGCATTTACTCGGGCCTTTTCACGTATTTTGCCAGCTTCTATTAAATTGTAGTTGGTATACATTTTGCCAGCTTCTATTAAATTGTAGTTGGTATACTTATAGAGTTGGGACGAGGGCTAAAGTATATTTAAGTCTCGGAGGAAGTACAATTCGACCATGGGAAAGACGTGTTTTGAGGCCATAAATCCAAGTTACATAGGCAGTTGCTTCAGCACAATATCAACTTTATTTATTTCACATAACATATTTTGTGGTAACAAATCCACAGATGTCCTAGGTTGCAGCGCTCTGGGGGAACAATCTGTAATTATGATCTGAAGAGAGGAAAAGTATTACCGGAAACTCGATTATTATGATTTACTTGAACGTAGGATTATGCTTTTCTTCAATGTCGTATGCCAATCATAAAACAAATTACCCAACGTTTTGTCAGTCGATTGAGTGTTGAAACAAGAACTCAATAGCAAACTCCATTATTTCTCTGGGACGACCTTGAGGTCACGAGATTTGTGTGAAGGGATATTAGGAGTCTTGTGTTCTGCCTTCTTACCTTAGCTCACTGGAATCCTCTCAACCTCTACCCAAGTCCACCAGCTGTTGGTCTCGTATTCTGTGGTGAATGGTTTAAGACAATGAAGTGATGTTAACTCTTATATTTTCAAGAACGTCTGACTTATTTGCCCACTCAAAATAGAAACATTCTTAAGGAGGATGTTTATCCATACCTCCTCCTCGTTGTCGAGTTACAGTGAACCAGTAGCCATTGTCTGATTTGACTTTTAATGTAGTAGATTTTCCGCGCACTGGAGTTCTCTGGGTTATCTCTCCGTTTACAACGCCGTAGCCTAACAGGATTGAACTGAAATTTAAGTATATTTGCAATAATGTACGAAAAAACTGAGATAGGAAAAAAGAATCGAGCATACTTCCTGATCTCGTGTCGTAAGTTACTGTTACATCAGAAGAAAACAAAAAACGTCTCCCAAGGCGCGCCTTTTCAAAGAAATCGATTCTAGGCTCCCTTGTCTGATACAACGCCATCCTTCGTTCGATCGCTTAGAATGTATTGGACAACTTCGAGTGAACGCGTGTTTGCGCGCTACAGGTGTTATTTGGGAAAACTGCTTTGCTAAGCATAAGATTATTCAAATTAGTTCGTCGTTATGCACTCGCAGTGGATGTTAATAAATAATGTCGCAGTATCCGCTTTTCGCTTGCGGGTGTTTTACTTGCGCGCGCGCTCTAGGGGCACGCTTGTTTACCTCTTCTTTACGCTCGCGCCCACGATTTGGTTTCGCGTTTTTCTTTTACTCGCGCCTTTCTGCGCGTTTGTGTATGTTTTAGCTGTCAGTTTATTTCGATATCTCGCTTAAACATGTTTGTAGCTGCGCGTATGTTTACTCGTGTCGAATGCTAGTGTAAAACAACTTTTTCTCTCAGCTGGCAGCTCTATTTTCTTCTTCACTGGATTATCAGACCTGCGATCTCTCCCTGCAATTGACCTGTTCTACACGCGCGCACGTGCTGCAACACTTGAATGGTTTCATTTAAGCTCAGTGGGCGGAGCTAGAGGATTCGGAGCATGAGGAAGGGAGAGGACCGATTTTGAACAGACTAATGCGTCTGCACTCATTTCCGACTTGTCAACGTCGCATTAAATCTTGTTTAGAAGTGTAAAATAATTCCCTCTTGACAGTAATTGGCCCTTTTCTAAGCCCCATTACTAATGGTGAGCAATTTTTGGCCTTGCACCTACAAACTTAATACAGATGAATTAACCTATTTCAGTAGAGCAGGATTGTCGTGGCTTGAAAGCTGCTTTGAGGGTGCTGTCTAATCGTCACGTTTATCAACCTTTGCGTATTAAAACTCAAATCTTTGTCCTTGGACCGTTTGTTGGTTGCGCACCTTTATTAATGCTAACGTGCATAAAACATGGATTTGAAGCGCGCACACTGATTAAGTGGCGTCAGGGCTACTCTTTTGTGCGGACAACAAGGGTCACAAGTTGCTTTTGTAAGCATATTTTTTTGTTGATATTATGTGGCTACCCACGTCGACTAATAACCGCAACAGTTCGCCTATGTAGTGCGTCTTTTTATTCACGGGCTTTTACGTACCCGTTGCGCAAAATGCGGTTATTTTATTTTCCTGTCACTTCTATATCTGTGCAAAGAAATCTTAGAAGCTTAGTAACGTCAGAAATTGCGTACGTGATTGTTAGGTTCATCCGCTTGAGCATATCTAAGCCAAAATATTTGCCCATGGGCTGCTTGTCAGACACACATCTTTAATTGTTGATCTCTCTCCGACTGTGAATACAATTAGTTTCCGAGAAAAGAGCAGGGACTCAAAATTCAAAGAGGTATTATTTCAATCACTAAACATGGAGATGAGCAGTTATGTCCGCAATTGCGTCATTTTCGAAAAATAGAGTATTTTGTTAACTTTTCGCTGATTCATCGTCTCACCTTCGTCGCTTATGCCGCAATATATGTTGCTGTTCGCGCGCAAACTAAAACAAGTAGACTTAAAGCACGAAATTGACATTTATTGGGTTAACAACAGTGTTACAGAGCCTTTTTCGTACTTTCTTCACCTCATAGGGCCATTCTTGTCTTCTACATGTGTTGTCACTCGTTCTGTTGATAGAGTTAATGTTGGTTCATTTACTGTACACCTGGACATTGGAATTGAGTGCGCTACGGCAAAAGCCGGTCATAATCTAATATGAAGCGTGACAGGAATTTCGAACAGCGCGCGCTTTCAGAAGAGAGCGACGAAAAATTGCTTTGTCTTGGTTATGTTTGTTCTGTTTTCAGAATGAAAGAGCAGTAGAATCTCTGATCTAACTTAAAAACTACCTGAATCCTTGTTGGATACGCGTGTGATTGAAAAGAAACGAATAGGACGGTGCTAGATTGATATCTATTTTCTGTTTGTTGTGACTCGATTTGAGGTGACTCATTTCAACGCTGTGTTGCGTGAAAAGTGTGTTGGCTGCCTTATGTTTATAGAATACACGGAATAGCTAGGTTAGCCAGTGATTTAAAGTAGGTACAAAGGTGTGCAAAATGGCTGAATTTCATGAGAAGTTTTTACCTAGTCGTCTAAGTCCACACTTTTCTTCTCCCCCCAGAGTTTATCGCTCGAAGTGGTGAAGCCCCAATCTTCAAAAGAAACAAGAAATATTAAAATGCCCAATCGCTAATTTTATTTCTCTTAACTGACTTTAAGACAGACTTTTACTTACCGTTTCTAGGCTTACGAGCGATCCCGAACGAATATCCCTGTGTGGCAACAATTGTTAGCCTGCGTTCACTTGAGTAGGGGACTGTCGACTCGTCGAATTTAATTCCTCCCTGGACTTTGAAAACTTATGGAAAACAAGCAGGGAAATCTTGAATTAACGCCTATATAATTCTGGCGATTGTATTGTGAAACCACTCGAAATTGTGATCTCGACCTACCTCCTCTTCCCGAATTAAACTTGTAGAATATCGTCACGTCGTGGGGACGAATCGCTCGACCATTTTCTTTCCTTCCAACATAAATTATTTCACAGAATTTATTTGACGGCTCATTTCCCTCGTACCCGGCCATCTTATTGCTGAAAGGTTTTCAGTAAAGATCGTAAAACTTTCCGACTGGCGAAGTCTTTAGTGTGAAAATGCGCTCTCGTAATCGAATTGACAGAGGCTTTTTGATCACATGACTATGCGCCAAATTGGGGATATTGCTGTAGTGTCGTGCGCAGGGCGGAAGAAAGTTTCATTTTGTTAGCGTTTCCGCAAACGCATGTCCCCTTCCGCTGCAGTTTATTAGCACGATTTGTAGTGGGTTTTACTTAAACGATTGTGGAACTCAACCTTGGGTTAATCAACTGCTGATGCTTAGGTCGCGAAAGTTGCTCCCGTCAGAGTTTTTAATGCAGCTTTCATCAGTGACCTTATGAAAAGCCGATAGCTAATCTGTTAAAATTTCGTCCCGAGTTACTCCAACTGCGCGCGTAATACTTGCACGAGAAACTGCGCACCGCTTCACAGACGAGTAAATTCTAACTGGTAAATTTTGAGCTTCTACCATAGTATTCTTAAGTTTGTAAGCGGGTAACGTTCGGGCATTGTTATTCTGCGATTATTTCAAACTCATTGTTACATATGCACAATTTTTTAGGCACAAATCATGACCTTTATTTCTTTTTTGCTACAGTTCTGTTGTAAAGTTGTGTTGTAAACAAGGTGGACTGAGTTCCTACATGAGTGCTCTCCAAAACATTCTGCAATAAGATAAGAAAACAGAGAATTATAGGTGGAAATCAAAACATTATTATATTTTTAGTGGTATTGGTGCGATTTATTTCAAAATAGGATTGTTTTAGCTCAACCACACATGTTAACCGACAAGCGTGGTGCACAGCGAACGTAAATTTATCTTGACAGGTTAGTGGGTGTTGCAACAAAGCATTTCCTAGAACTCATTAGCAAAGGCGATGATTGCTTTACGACGAGCTCAGGGTTAACAGAAATATCTATAACTGCTTAGTATAACATTCACAGACAATTTGCAATCGTAACATTTGGAGTTTTAGGTTTCGTCTACTTACCTCAATTTATTGGACTCTATTGACCCAAGTCAACCAGGACTCGGCGTGATAGTCTGTGGGATGAAGAAAAAGCGGAAAGAGTAATTTTCTTGATACAGAAGTGATTAAGTTAACTCTGAAATACGAAACATCTGATTGCCCTGACTAGATCAATACTCTGCTAATCAGGTAGGCGAAGCGAGTTGAGAAAAATGCCTTGTTGAGGAGGAGTTCAAAAGAACCCCTGAGCGACGCGAACGGCTACTAGATGGTCGCTAGAGGGCTAAAATATCCCGTATAGTTTGACGCATATCTTTTGGTACTTTACAAAACAGCGCGAGTGACCAAATTCTGCAGTGACGCTGGTGAAGTTTTTACGTACTTTTTTTTGTTAAACTGAACTCTCTCTTTCCTTGCTAGAGTAAGGTTTCGTCACCGTTCGATACCAATAGGCAAGCTAAATGGCATTCATACAAACCTCCTCCTGGATGTCGCCTGACGACATAAGTGCTTCCTGCGTTCGATACCACTGTCACTGTAGTAGGAGTTGATCGATTAACTCTTTGTGGAGTTTGGCCGGCGACGCGTCCATTTATTGCGTCGAACTCTAATAGGTTGTAGTTTAAATGTAAGTAAATGTGCAATATTCAACAAAGCAAAACTGTAATGGAGACGTACTCCCTGTCCGCGAGTCTAAAGTTAACTTTACTGCGGCACTTTGACAGGTTGTACCAATGAGCACTTCTTCAATGAATTCGTTGTATGGTTCGTCTCTTTGCGCTCCTGACATATTCCGTCAAACCTTTTACGAATATTTGTTTGCGACTTGTAGAGAACACAGTCGTTTGCGTGTTATGAATATCGTTTAGGAACTTTGCTTCGCTAAGCAAAAGTGTATTCAAATTAAGTCTTTGTTATGTGGACCAGACATTCTTTTGATCGGTGGGCGGAGCAAGAGGAAGGGAGAGAACTGATTTTGATCAAGCTTATGCCTGTTGACCGCTTTATTTTTGGTTTGTTCACGTCACGCCAAATTTCTTTTTACAAAGTGCAAGGGTAATTTCACTTTGGGAGTGATTGGCGCTTTTTTAAGCTTTATGACTTGGAATTTCAACCTCGAGGCTAAAGGTAAATTTTCAACCCTTCTTTTATTGGAGGAAAACCAATATTTTGTTTGAAATTGCATCGAACTACTTCAGTAGAGCTGATTCTGTGTGGCTTGAAAGCTGTTACCCTGCGTGTCTTTGTCGAACAAGGTCGTTTTTTGAGGAGACCTAGAAAAATAAAATCCGTGCTATTTGAAATAATATTTTCCGTAGCGGACAAGCCTATTTATGACAAACGGTAACTTTTAATTTGTTGGTAGCTCGCCCCGTGCGACTTGTTGCAACGCGCGAGAACGCTTAAGACTGTTATCGCGTCGGCTTGACGGCTGTTATGGTGTTCTCAAATGGGCACGCTCCCGACCGTAAATCATTTTCTGTCGCCGTACTTATTTGCTAGACTGGTCTTCCGTTCGAATTGTGGAAATAGACATTTGGCATTAAAATCATTCCTCGTTAATTGCTCAGAATTTAACAAGTAATAGAGCTGTGATTGAGCTGCGCATCAGCCATCTTAGCCTTGCACTTAAACCTGCACTGATTATTGTAATCCACCAAGTCGATCCACATGTGAGAATTCTATAATCTGGAAAGACGAAGGCAAAAAGGTTTTTGAAATCCACTTTTCGCTGGACGAAATCTCGTTTAGAAAATGCACAGCGGAGTACTTCGTGTGCTAATTCGCTTGACTTTCCCAGAGCTCTTTCTTGCGCGTGGTAAATCCTGCCCGTTCAAGCACGCGCGCCTTTTTTAACGAATTTTGCCAGCTTCTATTAAATTGTAGTGATTATACTCTTGGAGTTGGGACGGGCACTGTAGTATTTTCAAGTCTGGGAAGAAGTAAACTTTGACCATGGGAAGGACGTATTTTGAGCCAATAAATCTAAATTACATATGGACAAGGCACAGTTTTCTCCAGAAGAATATCAATTTTATTTACTTCACACTACAGCTCAAAACATTTTGTTGTGAAAAATCCACCGAGACTCTATGCTGCAGCGCTCCTGGGGAACAATCTGTAATTAAGATCAGAAAAGAGGAAAATTGGTACTGGAAAATTGACAGTTAAAAGATATTTCAGTGCTTTTAGTGTGATTTAGACGTAGAATTATGCTTCACTTCAATGTCGCATGCCTACCGTGAAACAAAGTGCGCAACGTTTCGTCACTTGATTGAGTGTTGAAACAAGAAATCGATCTCGCAAAGAGCACAAAAGCAAATCCTAATATTACTATAGGATGACCTTAAGACGAAGAGATTTGTGTGGAAACACTAAGAGTCTGATGTTTCGTCTTCTTACCTCAGATTATTAGAATCTTCTCAACTGTTACCCAAGTTCGCCTTTCTTCGGTAGAGTAACCTAAAACTAAGGATGAGTAACAATCATTTCAGACACCTAACTGATGTTAACTCGAAGTCCTCAAGGACGTTGGCATGTTTCTCCACGTAAAATAATCACGTTGTAAGCGCGATTGTTCAATCATACCTTTTCCTCGCTCTCGAGTGACAGTGAACCGGTGGCCATTGTTTGATATGACTGTTAATGTAGTTGATTTTCCCGGCACTGAAGTTTTGTCGACAATCACTCCGTTTTCAACGTCGTATTCTATGGATTCAATTGAATTCTAAGTATATATTTGGAATAATTTTCAACAAAGAAACAGGAAAACAAATCGAACATACTTCCTGATCTCGTGTCGTAAGTTATTGTTGCAAGCGGAGTAATATGAAGAAGTTTCCAAAGGCGTGCTTTTTCAAGGAAGTCGAATTTAGGCTCCTTCGGCTGAAACATTTTTCGTTCGATTATTTAGAGTGTATAGGACAACTTCGAGAGAGCACTGGTTTGCGCGCTACGGATTTGATTCGGGAAAACTGCTTCGCCAAGCATAAATTTATTCAAATAAGTTCATTGTTTTGCATGTGCAATGTATGTCAATTAACAATGTCGCCGTATCATTTCGCCTTGAGGGCGCTTTAGATGCAGCACGCGTTTTAGCGGCGCCCCGCGCGCGTTCTAGAGACGCTTTTGTTTATCTTGACCTCTCTGGCCTACTCGCGCGCGATTTGGTTGCGCGCTTTCCTCTCACGCGTCTCTTGCTGCGTGTTTGCTTATGGATTGCTTTCAGTATATTTCGAGATATCGCTTTAACATATCTATGGGTCTGCGTTTGTTTATTCCTGTCGAATGCTCGTGTAAGGATAACGTTTTCTCTCAGCTGACAGCTCTATTTTCTTCTGGGTTAGATTACCAAACCTCTAATCGTTCGCTGCAATTGATGCACGCAAGTGTTTAATATGAAGAAATACGTCTCTACAACGCGCGCGCGCATCTTAAGCGCGTTCAAGGGAAAGAGACTAATGTGTCTCTAATATTTGCTCATTTCCGATTCTAGAAACGTTGTATGAAATCTTGTTTCAGAAACTAAAGTACTGAGGTAGTCCCCTTTTGGCAGTGATTAACGCTCTTCTCTGTCTTATAACTGACGACTAGGAATGCTAATCTCGCGCTTGTAAATGAAACACAGATAGCAGGTTTAAGTTTCAATGTTGTTTTATTGTTGTTAACACAGTATTTTAAAACTCGGGAATTGAAAAGATCATTCTAAGCAGGATTTATGTAGCTTGAAAGCTGCTTTCAGCGTGCTGTTATCAAATGGGTTCGTTCTTGAGTAAACCTAAAAAAATAATATCCATGTTACATTAAATATTCTTCCTGAAGCGGAAATACCTATTTATAGCACACGATAAGCTTTACTTTGTCAGCAGTTCGAACTCTGAGATTTTTACAAGCGCGCGCGAGAGAAGTAAGGTTACTTTTGCCGCTAAAACTGCTCACTGTATAGAAACTAGTTGATCAATGCTTCATTTTCAAACGTATTAGGTGAGCTGTTAAGTTCCGGAGAGACCTGTGTCGGTTAAGTTATTTCCCGTGTCTGTTCCATCATTGTAAGGTATTTGCTTGTTTAGTGAAAATGATGGCATTGATAGACGTGCTTGTATTATGCTTTTTAAGCGTCTGTCCGCGCATTCCTTGTCAAATTGTGCTAATCGCTTCAGTAAACTTAGTTCCTTGTGTGAAGGGCAAAAAATGAACTCGAGTCTCGTGTAACAGTATTTTGAAATTCACGTCAAATTACAGCGTGCCTGTTAATGCTAACGAAGCGTGCTAACTTACGTTTACACTTCCACTTTTCTTCCATCAAAATGAAACTCTTTTCCGTTGGCGTCTACGTTGTATTCTTGAAGGAAATAAGAGGGATAGTGTATCAATTTTGGTTCGAATAAGAATTAAACCTCTCCAGCTATCACTGAGGCTTACCTCCGTTGTCAATGTATCGTTTGACTTCTATCACGTTAGCCTTTGAAGTAACAATTTTTAGTCGTCGATATCGTCGCCCATAATTATGCCGTTCTTCATCTTCAGCCTTGATTCCATCGCTGATTTTGAATTCTATGTACACGAAGAATACTTAAGCGTCGTAGCGACGATTTCACGTATATTCATCTCAGTTATAGCAGACGCAACAACGAAATTTATAAACTCAAACCTCTTTCTGGAGTATAGAAGATCGTCACTTCGGCAGTATCATCTTCAATTCCGATCTGAATCACTTCGCAAAATTTACGAGCGTTTGGTTCATCTGGGTTGAATCCGTCACCCATTTTATTTGCAGTGTATTGTTCAAAGGCTAGCTTCTAGTTGAGTTCCTCGATTCGTTTGACGCTTTGGTGCGTCCGTTTAATTGTTCTTCTGCGCATGCGGTAGTGAATATGCGCGCCATGGCTTATGCTAAGTTGCGCTTTTTCAAGTCTTTAGTAATCGATTATTTTTAGCTGCTTCCTATGATGTGGGGGGATGTTGTGACAACAATGGAACAACCAAGCAAGCTACGCAATTCTCTCTTTGGTGACAAAATAACCTTTATTATTTCTAAATGCTTTCACAATGAAAATCCTTGTTTAAAATCTTATATTGAATCATTAATCTTGGGAGCTGGTTTTCGTCAGAGAAGTCTAAAATGGAAGAGGAGATAGAGGTAAAATATTTAGCACGCTGTATTCATGAATGAAAATTGTGATCAAATTTGCGACGCGTTCATTAATAATGCTTCATGTCTGCGCAAGGCTCCCAAGGACTGAAAGCTTTATCCTATGTTGTTCGATACATTTGTTGATGTGTGCGTTTCACATTATCAGGTCACGATTTTAAATTTTTGCACAAATAGTTTACCGGAAAACGTCTTGAGTTTAGAAGTATGTTCGTCCACGGTCGTTCATCCAATATCCTTCAGTGTTCAGAATATATCCTGTAACATAAGAATGTTGCATTTTATTTACACATGTCTGTTCTTTTTTGACTTTGACAGCCGAAACAGACAAAACATACGAACCTCC
>JAHPZR010023557.1:15000-17500 GCA_019787425.1 Platygyra sinensis
TAGACGAAATAATTTGCTTGGGATCATTATTCATTGGAGTTAAATTCTATCAAAATAGTGCTACATTTATACTACTTTCGTCTGCTATGGCAGGGCTTTCGTGGTCCACATATAACCTGTAACAGAAAGAAGGAATGGTTGTTACCGGCGCGAAGTTGGGTTTTTCTTAGGTCCAGAATAGGAAACAGAAATCAATTTTCGCCCGGTTGCTTCAAGAATGATTGCGCTCTTTTAGTAACATATTTTTCCTCCGATTTTAAGTGTGGCGTCCGTTAGCTGTTGTAATGTACGCTTGTCGATAGTCCGTCGTTGAATTTTCCTTAAGCTTGCAGCCGCCTTCAACTTAAAACTCTATTTTTGATCCCACTTTCAGCTGCGCGTGGTTACCTAGCATTGCTCGCGTTTGTACATTAGACAGACGAACATTTCAAGCAATCAAATCATAACTTTATTGTACAGTGATAAATGATAACATACTATGATACTAGGCACTACTTTAGCGATATTTGAATTTTTATAGCCGCACAACTTTTGCCCCAAGGAAATACGTTTTGAATTGAGCTCGTGTTTAGTGTGAAACAACACAACTAACGATGGTAGCAATGTAAGGTTACACTGTGATCATTTACGATGTTGTCAGCTTCACACGGAATCTCGTTTTTCCGTTGTCGTTTATTCCTTTGACGTCTCTCAAGTTAGCCTCCGAAGTAACAAGTTTTAGTCATCGATATTGTCGCCTTATGCTGAGTTGCGCATTTTCATGTGTTTGGTAATCGATTATTTTTAGCTGCTCTCTGTGACGTGAGGGGATTATGTGACAGCGTAAGAATGAAGAAAAGAAACGCCATAGAATTATCTCCTTAATATGAGAAAAAAACTTTATTACCTATAAAGCGCATTTACTACAAAAATCATATATGAAATTAAAAAAATCTAATAAATATCCTCTTGTCCTCATCATTCAGGTCTAAACTGGAAGAAAAAGTAAAAGAAGATTATTTAGCATGTTGTACGAATGACTAAAAAATGAAATATGATGAACAGTGTTTGGTGCCGTTCCTATGTTTCAGTAGGACTGCTTCATTTAAGTGCTAGGCTGTCCGCACAGAAATAACAGATTTATCCTATGTTGTTCGATACAGTTCATGATTTGTTTTTCAAATTATCAAATTGCACTTACCTTGGGGTTTAATAGTAGTATGTACGTCCCAGTTCCCTTTTCCAGAATCCGCAAGTGTTTAAGTAGTATCCTTCAAGATAAAAACGAATTGTTTTAGCTGTACAAATTCGGTCATATTTGACTTCAACTGAGAGAAATTTAGCAGACAAACACACAAACCTCCTCTGTGACGCCGGGTGATTTGAAATGTATTCCCGTATTTAGTTTGAACGCTAAGTCTTCGATCTCTTCCGTCTTGCTGTAGACGTAGAATGCTTCCTCCATCTATGATACTGAACTCTAGCAAAACAAGGCAAGCCAATGTTGGATATATTTACTTTACGGTGCTGCAAAGTCTAAATGACGCAGAAAAAAAACAAGTAGAAAAAAACCATTTTGATTTACCTCCTCGCCCTCGATTGTAGTAATAGATCGTCACCTCGTGGTTAGAACTCCACTCTCTTCCGACTTGAACCGTCTCGTAAAAGGAATTTGTCGTATCTCGCGACTGATACCAACTCATTTTAACTTCGAAAGGGTCGAACTAGCGAAAAACTGAATTATCACACCTGTTGGCGAGTCTGTAGTCGGCGGGAATAGTAGTGCTTGTCTCAATTTATTACAACGTTGAGCGCGTGATGGTGCAATACAGTAGACGCAACGTAATTATCGACAAAAATAGCTCATACGTAGGGCTTCCGTTTGACGCGCGTGTGCGTTCGGAAAAGTTTTTAATTTACGCTGCGCCAACTGTCAAAATATGCCCGAATTTGTACAGCTAAAACAATTCGTTTTTATCTTGAAGGATACTACTTAAACACTTGCGGATTCTGGAAAAGGGAACTGGGACGTACATACTACTATTAAACCCCAAGGTAAGTGCAATTTGATAATTTGAAAAACAAATCATGAACTGTATCGAACAACATAGGATAAATCTGTTATTTCTGTGCGGACAGCCTAGCACTTAAATGAAGCAGTCCTACTGAAACATAGGAACGGCACCAAACACTGTTCATCATATTTCATTTTTTAGTCATTCGTACAACATGCTAAATAATCTTCTTTTACTTTTTCTTCCAGTTTAGACCTGAATGATGAGGACAAGAGGATATTTATTAGATTTTTTTAATTTCATATATGATTTTTGTAGTAAATGCGCTTTATAGGTAATAAAGTTTTTTTCTCATATTAAGGAGATAATTCTATGGCGTTTCTTTTCTTCATTCTTACGCTGTCACATAATCCCCTCACGTCACAGAGAGCAGCTAAAAATAATCGATTACCAAACACATGAAAATGCGCAACTCAGCATAAGGCGACAATATCGATGACTAAAAC
>JAHPZR010023557.1:22500-55000 GCA_019787425.1 Platygyra sinensis
TGCTTAGAATGATCTTTTCAATTCCCGAGTTTTAAAATACTGTGTTAACAACAATAAAACAACATTGAAACTTAAACCTGCTATCTGTGTTTCATTTACAAGCGCGAGATTAGCATTCCTAGTCGTCAGTTATAAGACAGAGAAGAGCGTTAATCACTGCCAAAAGGGGACTACCTCAGTACTTTAGTTTCTGAAACAAGATTTCATACAACGTTTCTAGAATCGGAAATGAGCAAATATTAGAGACACATTAGTCTCTTTCCCTTGAACGCGCTTAAGATGCGCGCGCGCGTTGTAGAGACGTATTTCTTCATATTAAACACTTGCGTGCATCAATTGCAGCGAACGATTAGAGGTTTGGTAATCTAACCCAGAAGAAAATAGAGCTGTCAGCTGAGAGAAAACGTTATCCTTACACGAGCATTCGACAGGAATAAACAAACGCAGACCCATAGATATGTTAAAGCGATATCTCGAAATATACTGAAAGCAATCCATAAGCAAACACGCAGCAAGAGACGCGTGAGAGGAAAGCGCGCAACCAAATCGCGCGCGAGTAGGCCAGAGAGGTCAAGATAAACAAAAGCGTCTCTAGAACGCGCGCGGGGCGCCGCTAAAACGCGTGCTGCATCTAAAGCGCCCTCAAGGCGAAATGATACGGCGACATTGTTAATTGACATACATTGCACATGCAAAACAATGAACTTATTTGAATAAATTTATGCTTGGCGAAGCAGTTTTCCCGAATCAAATCCGTAGCGCGCAAACCAGTGCTCTCTCGAAGTTGTCCTATACACTCTAAATAATCGAACGAAAAATGTTTCAGCCGAAGGAGCCTAAATTCGACTTCCTTGAAAAAGCACGCCTTTGGAAACTTCTTCATATTACTCCGCTTGCAACAATAACTTACGACACGAGATCAGGAAGTATGTTCGATTTGTTTTCCTGTTTCTTTGTTGAAAATTATTCCAAATATATACTTAGAATTCAATTGAATCCATAGAATACGACGTTGAAAACGGAGTGATTGTCGACAAAACTTCAGTGCCGGGAAAATCAACTACATTAACAGTCATATCAAACAATGGCCACCGGTTCACTGTCACTCGAGAGCGAGGAAAAGGTATGATTGAACAATCGCGCTTACAACGTGATTATTTTACGTGGAGAAACATGCCAACGTCCTTGAGGACTTCGAGTTAACATCAGTTAGGTGTCTGAAATGATTGTTACTCATCCTTAGTTTTAGGTTACTCTACCGAAGAAAGGCGAACTTGGGTAACAGTTGAGAAGATTCTAATAATCTGAGGTAAGAAGACGAAACATCAGACTCTTAGTGTTTCCACACAAATCTCTTCGTCTTAAGGTCATCCTATAGTAATATTAGGATTTGCTTTTGTGCTCTTTGCGAGATCGATTTCTTGTTTCAACACTCAATCAAGTGACGAAACGTTGCGCACTTTGTTTCACGGTAGGCATGCGACATTGAAGTGAAGCATAATTCTACGTCTAAATCACACTAAAAGCACTGAAATATCTTTTAACTGTCAATTTTCCAGTACCAATTTTCCTCTTTTCTGATCTTAATTACAGATTGTTCCCCAGGAGCGCTGCAGCATAGAGTCTCGGTGGATTTTTCACAACAAAATGTTTTGAGCTGTAGTGTGAAGTAAATAAAATTGATATTCTTCTGGAGAAAACTGTGCCTTGTCCATATGTAATTTAGATTTATTGGCTCAAAATACGTCCTTCCCATGGTCAAAGTTTACTTCTTCCCAGACTTGAAAATACTACAGTGCCCGTCCCAACTCCAAGAGTATAATCACTACAATTTAATAGAAGCTGGCAAAATTCGTTAAAAAAGGCGCGCGTGCTTGAACGGGCAGGATTTACCACGCGCAAGAAAGAGCTCTGGGAAAGTCAAGCGAATTAGCACACGAAGTACTCCGCTGTGCATTTTCTAAACGAGATTTCGTCCAGCGAAAAGTGGATTTCAAAAACCTTTTTGCCTTCGTCTTTCCAGATTATAGAATTCTCACATGTGGATCGACTTGGTGGATTACAATAATCAGTGCAGGTTTAAGTGCAAGGCTAAGATGGCTGATGCGCAGCTCAATCACAGCTCTATTACTTGTTAAATTCTGAGCAATTAACGAGGAATGATTTTAATGCCAAATGTCTATTTCCACAATTCGAACGGAAGACCAGTCTAGCAAATAAGTACGGCGACAGAAAATGATTTACGGTCGGGAGCGTGCCCATTTGAGAACACCATAACAGCCGTCAAGCCGACGCGATAACAGTCTTAAGCGTTCTCGCGCGTTGCAACAAGTCGCACGGGGCGAGCTACCAACAAATTAAAAGTTACCGTTTGTCATAAATAGGCTTGTCCGCTACGGAAAATATTATTTCAAATAGCACGGATTTTATTTTTCTAGGTCTCCTCAAAAAACGACCTTGTTCGACAAAGACACGCAGGGTAACAGCTTTCAAGCCACACAGAATCAGCTCTACTGAAGTAGTTCGATGCAATTTCAAACAAAATATTGGTTTTCCTCCAATAAAAGAAGGGTTGAAAATTTACCTTTAGCCTCGAGGTTGAAATTCCAAGTCATAAAGCTTAAAAAAGCGCCAATCACTCCCAAAGTGAAATTACCCTTGCACTTTGTAAAAAGAAATTTGGCGTGACGTGAACAAACCAAAAATAAAGCGGTCAACAGGCATAAGCTTGATCAAAATCAGTTCTCTCCCTTCCTCTTGCTCCGCCCACCGATCAAAAGAATGTCTGGTCCACATAACAAAGACTTAATTTGAATACACTTTTGCTTAGCGAAGCAAAGTTCCTAAACGATATTCATAACACGCAAACGACTGTGTTCTCTACAAGTCGCAAACAAATATTCGTAAAAGGTTTGACGGAATATGTCAGGAGCGCAAAGAGACGAACCATACAACGAATTCATTGAAGAAGTGCTCATTGGTACAACCTGTCAAAGTGCCGCAGTAAAGTTAACTTTAGACTCGCGGACAGGGAGTACGTCTCCATTACAGTTTTGCTTTGTTGAATATTGCACATTTACTTACATTTAAACTACAACCTATTAGAGTTCGACGCAATAAATGGACGCGTCGCCGGCCAAACTCCACAAAGAGTTAATCGATCAACTCCTACTACAGTGACAGTGGTATCGAACGCAGGAAGCACTTATGTCGTCAGGCGACATCCAGGAGGAGGTTTGTATGAATGCCATTTAGCTTGCCTATTGGTATCGAACGGTGACGAAACCTTACTCTAGCAAGGAAAGAGAGAGTTCAGTTTAACAAAAAAAAGTACGTAAAAACTTCACCAGCGTCACTGCAGAATTTGGTCACTCGCGCTGTTTTGTAAAGTACCAAAAGATATGCGTCAAACTATACGGGATATTTTAGCCCTCTAGCGACCATCTAGTAGCCGTTCGCGTCGCTCAGGGGTTCTTTTGAACTCCTCCTCAACAAGGCATTTTTCTCAACTCGCTTCGCCTACCTGATTAGCAGAGTATTGATCTAGTCAGGGCAATCAGATGTTTCGTATTTCAGAGTTAACTTAATCACTTCTGTATCAAGAAAATTACTCTTTCCGCTTTTTCTTCATCCCACAGACTATCACGCCGAGTCCTGGTTGACTTGGGTCAATAGAGTCCAATAAATTGAGGTAAGTAGACGAAACCTAAAACTCCAAATGTTACGATTGCAAATTGTCTGTGAATGTTATACTAAGCAGTTATAGATATTTCTGTTAACCCTGAGCTCGTCGTAAAGCAATCATCGCCTTTGCTAATGAGTTCTAGGAAATGCTTTGTTGCAACACCCACTAACCTGTCAAGATAAATTTACGTTCGCTGTGCACCACGCTTGTCGGTTAACATGTGTGGTTGAGCTAAAACAATCCTATTTTGAAATAAATCGCACCAATACCACTAAAATTATAATAATGTTTTGATTTCCACCTATAATTCTCTGTTTTCTTATCTTATTGCAGAATGTTTCGGAGGGCACTCATGTAGGAACTCAGTCCACCTTGTTTACAACACAACTTTACAACAGAACTGTAGCAAAAAAGAAATAAAGGTCATGATTTGTGTCTAAAAAATTGTGTATATGTAACAATGAGTTTGAAATAATCGCAGAATTACAATGCCCTAACGTTACCCGCTTACAGACTTAAGAATACTATGGTAGAATCTCGAAATTTACCAATTCAAAATCTACTCGTGTGCGAAACGGCGCGCAGTTTCTCGGGCAAGTATTACGCGCGAAGTTACTGTAACCCGGGACGATAATTTAACAGATTAGCTATCGGCTTCTCATAAGGTCACTGATGATAGCTGCATTAAAAACTCTGACGGGCGCAACTTTCGTCACCTATGCATTAGCAGTTGATTAACCCAAGCTCGAGTTCCACAATCATTTAAGTAAAACCCACTACAAATCGCGCTAATGAACTGCAGCGGAAGAAGACATGCGTTTGCAAAAACGCTAACAAAATGAAACTTTTTTCCGCCCTGCGCACGACACTACAGCAATATCCCCAATTTGGCGCATGGTCATGTGATCAAAAAGCCTCTGTCAATTCGATTACGGGAGCGCATTTTCACACGGTCGGAAAGTTTTACGATCTTTACTTAAACCTTTCAGCAATAAGATGGCAGGGTATGAGGGAGATGAGCCGTCAAATAAATTCTGTGAAATAATTTATGTTGGAAGGAAAGAAAATGGTCGACAGATTCGTCCCCACGACGTGACGATATTCTACAAGTTTAATTCGGGAAGAGGAGGTAGGTCGAGATCACAATTTCGAGTGGTTTCACAATACAATCGCCAGAATTATATAGGCGTTAATTCAAGATTTCCCTATTTGTTTTCCATAAGTTTTCAAAGTCCAGGGAGGAATTAAATTCGACGAGTCGACAGTCCCCTACTCAAGTGAACGCAGGCTAACAATTGTTGCCACACAGGGATATTCGTTCAGGATCGCTCGTAAGCCTAGAAACGGTAAGTAAAAGTCTGTCTTAAAGTCAGTTAAGAGAAATAAAATTAGCGATTGGGCATTTTAATATTTCTTGTTTCTTTTGAAGATTGGAGCTTCATCACTTCGAGGGATAAAGTCTGGGGGAGAAGAAACGTGTGGACTTAGACGACTAGGTAAATACTTCTCATGAAATTCAGCCATTTTGCACAGCTTTGTACCTACTTTAAATCACTGGCTAACCTAGCTATTTCGTGTATTCTATAAACATAAGGCAGCCAACACACTTTTCACGCAACACAGCGTTGAAATCGAGTCACAACAAACAGAAAATAGATATCAATCTAGCACCGTCCTGTTCGTTTCTTTTCAATCACACGCGTCTCCAACAAGGATTCAGGTAGTTTTAAGTTAAATCAGAGATTCTACTGCTCTTTCATTCTGAAAACAGAACAAACATAACCAAGACAAAGCAATTTTTCGTCGCCCTCTTCAGAAAGCGCGCGCTGTTCGAAATTCCTGTCACGCTTAATATTAGATTATGATCGGCTTTTGCCGTAGCGCACTCAATTCCAATGTCCAGGTGTACGGTAAATGAACCAACATTAACTCTATCAACAGAACGAGTGACAACACATATAGAAGACAAGAATGGCCTTATGAGGTGAAGAAAGTACAAAAAGGCTCTGTAACACTGTTGTTAACCCAATAAATGTCAATTTCGTGCTTTAAGTCTACTTGTTTTAGTTTGCGCGCGAACAGCAACACATATTGCGGCATAAGCGACGAAGGTGAGACGATGAATCAGCGAAAAGTTAACAAAATACTCTATTTTTCGAAAATGACGCAATTGCGGACATAAATGCTCATCTCCATGTTTAGTGATTGAAATAATACCTCTTTGAATTTTGAGTCCCTCCTCTTTTCTCGGAAACTAATTGTATTCACAGTCGGAGAGGGATCAACAATTAAAGCTGTGTGTCTGACAAGCAGCCCAAGGGCAAATATTTTGGCTTAGATATGCTCAAGCGGATGAACCTAACAATCACGTACACAATTTCTGACGTTACTAAGCTTCTAAGATTTCTTTGCACAGATATAGAAGTGACAGGAAAATAAAATAACCGCATTTTGCGCAACGGGTACGTAAAAGCCCGCGAATAAAAAGACGCACTACATAGGCGAACTGTTGCGGTTATTAGTCGACGTGGGTAGCCACATAATATCAACAAAAAAATATGCTTACAAAAGCAACTTGTGACCCTTATTGTCCGCACAAAAGAGTAGCCCTGACGCCACTTAATCAGTGTGCGCGCTTCAAATCCATGTTTTATGCACGTTAGCATTAATAAAGGTGCGCAACCAACAAACGGTCCAAGGACAAAGATTTGAGTTTTAATACGCAAAGGTTGATAAATGTGACGATTAGACAGCACCCTCAAAGCAGCCACGACAATCCTGCTCTACTGAAATAGGTTAATTCATCTGTATTAAGTTTGTAGGTGCAAGGCCAAGAATTGCTCACCATCAGTAATGGGGCTTAGAATAGGGCCAATTACTGTCAAGAGGGAATTATTTTACACTTCAAAACAAGATTTAATGCGACGTTGACAAGTCGGAAATGAGTGCAGACGCATTAGTCTGTTCAAAATCGGTCCTCTCCCTTCCTCATGCTTCGAATCCTCTAGCTCCGCCCACTGAGCTTAAATGAGACCATTCAAGTGTTGCAGCACGTGCGCGCGTATAGAACAGGTCAATTGCAGGGAGAGATCGCAGGTCTGATAATCCAGTGATGAAGAAAATAGAGCTGCAAGCTGAGAGAAAAAGTTGTTTTACACTAGCATTCGACACGAGTAAACATACGCGCAGCTACAAACATGTTTAAGCGAGATATCGAAATAAACTGACAGCTCAAACACACACAAACGCGCAGAAAGGCACGAGTAAAAGAAAAACGCGCAACCAAATCGTGGGCGCGAGCGTAAAGAAGAGGTAAAGAAGCGTGCCCCTAGAGCGCGCGCGCAAGTATAACACCCGCAAGCGAAAACCGGATACTGCGACATTATTTATTAACATCCACTGCGAGTGCATAACGATGAACTAATTTGAATAAACTTATGCTTAGCAAAGCAGTTTTCCCAAATAACACCTGTAGCGCGCAAACACGCGTTCACTCGAAGCTGTCCAATACATTCTAAGCGATCGAACGAAGGATGGCGTTGTATCAGACAAGGGAGCCTAGAATCGATTTCTTTGAAAAGGCGCGCCTTGGCAGACGTTTTTTGTTTTCTTCTGATGTAACAGTAACTTACGACACGAGATCAGGAAGTATGTTCGATTCTTTTTTCCTATCTCAGTTTTGTCGTACATTATTGCAAATATACTTAAATTTCAGTTCAATCCTGTTAGGCTACGACGTTGTAAACGGAGAGATAACCAAGAAAACTCCAGTGCGCGGAAAATCTACTACATTAAAAGTCAAATCAAACAATGGCTACTGGTTCACTGTAACTCGACAACGAGGAGGAGGTATGGATAAACATCCTCCTTAAGAATGTTTGTATCTTGAGTGAGCAAATAAGTCAGACGTTCTTGAAAATATAAGAGTTAACATCACTTCATTGTCTTAAACCATTCACCACAGAATACGAGACCAACAGCTGGTGGACTTGGGTAGAGGTTGAGAGGATTCCAGTGAGCTAAGGTAAGAAGGCAGAACACTAGACTCCTAATATCCCTTCACACAAATCTCGTGACCTCAAGGTCGTCCCAGAGAAATAATGGAGTTTGCTATTGAGTTCTTGTTTCAACACTCAATCGACTGACAAAACGTTGGGTAATTTGTTTTATGATTGGCATACGACATTGAAGAAAAGCATGATCCTACGTTCAAGTAAATCATAATAATCGAGTTTCCGGTAATACTTTTCCTCTCTTCAGATCATAATTACAGATTGTTCCCCCAGAGCGCTGCAACCTAGGACATCTGTGGATTTGTTACCACAAAATATGTTATGTGAAATAAATAAAGTTGATATTGTGCTGAAGCAACTGCTTATGTAACTTGGATTTATGGCCTCAAAACACGTCTTTCCCATGGTCGAATTGTACTTCCTCCGAGACTTAAATATACTATAGCCCTCGTCCCAACTCTATAAGTATACCAACTACAATTTAATAGAAGCTGGCAAAATGTATACCAGCTACAATTTAATAGAAGCTGGCAAAATTCGTGAAAAGGCCCGAGTAAATGCTCCGGCAAGATTTGCCGCGAGCATGAAAGAGCCCAGGGGTCTAGAATGTTACAAGATCACTCAAAACTTGAGTGTCAAGACCACTGAAAGCATCTTTCGCGATCCCTGCACTTAGTTCCAGTTCTCTATTTGAAATACACATTTTCACACCATAATGTACTGCTATCAAACGACCGATTACACCAAACAAACGCCAGCTAGTTTCTTTACAATGAGTAGTTTGACAGGCCCAGTTATACCGACCGTGTAATTCCGCTAAGGGAGAATATTTAAAATAACACGGATATTATTTTTCTAGGTCTACTCAAGAACGACCTCATTCTACAGGAGCATGCTGAAAACAGCTTCCAAGTCACAATCCTGCTCTTCTAACATGATTTATTCAGTTCAATAAAACAACATTGAAACTTAAACCTTGAGCTGTGTTTCACTCGCAGGCGCGATGCCAAAATTTCTAGCCATCAATTAGAGAGCTTAGAAAAGCGCTACTAGAAGGGGACTACCCCGGTACTTGAGGTTCTAAAACGAGATTTCATGTGACGCTGATAAAATCGGAAATAAATAAACATTTCAGACACATTAGTCAGGTCAGAATCCTCTAGCGTCGCCCAATGAGCTTAAATGAAACCATTCAAGTGTTGCAGCACGTACGCGCATATAGAACAGATCTATTGCAAGGGAAGATCACAGGCCTGATAATCTAATGCAGAAGAAACTAGAGCTGTCAGCTGTGAGAAAAAGTTGCTTTACACTAGCATTTGACTCGAATAAACAAAGGATTTACGCGAACGAAAAATACAGGCGCACACGGAAGAAAAAATAACGCGCAACCGAAACGCGAGCGCATCTGGGGAGGAGCACTCAAATAAAAACAAATGTAAATCTAAAGTGCGCGCGAAAATGATGCTGCGACATCACTTTTCACACTCACTGCGTCTGCTTAACAATGAACTCATTTGATTAAGCTATGCTTAGCGAAGCAGCTTTCCCGAACCAAACCGGTAGCGCGCAAACACGTGCTCTCTCGTAGTTGTACGGTGAACTCTAAGCGATCGGACAAAAGATGTCGTCTCCTTTTGAGCCACCGGAGCCTATAATCAATTTCATTGAAACAGCGTATCTTGGAAGACTTTGCTTTAAGAGTCCGGACGTGACATTAACTTACCACACGACATCAAGAAGTATGTTTGATTTTAGTCTTATCTCAGATTCCCTTTGTTCACCGCTTCAAATGTACATGTACTTAGGGTTCACGTGAATTCTGTTAGGTTTTACCGTCCAAAACGGAAGGATCGTCAACAGAACTGCAGTACATGGAATATCGACTACATTAACCATCGTATCAGACAATGGCCACCGGTTCACTGTCACCCGAGAGCGAGGAGGAAGTATGAATCACGTTTACAATGTATTTATTTTGCATGAAGAAACATGCCAAAGTTCTTGAGAACTAGAGGTAACATCACTTCAACGTCTAAAATCAATGTTATTTGTCTTTCATCTCAGAGTACTATACCAACAGTGTGTTCACTTGGGTTCTTATTGACTAGATTCCAAGAAATCAATTATAAGGTAAGAAGACGATACACAAGATTCCTAATCTCTCTGCGCAAATCTCTTCTTCGTTCGGTCACCCTAATGTAACAGTAGCCTTCGCTATTGAGTTGTTTCAACCCTCAGCCAACTGAGAAGAATTTTCGTTCTTTGTGTGAAAGATGGCATGCGACATTGAAGCATAATTTTATACGTTTACGAAAATCACACTGAGGCACTGAAATTACCATAAATTGTCGATTATCAAGAATTAATTTTCTCTTTTGTGATCTTGGTTACAGATTGTTCCACGGAGCGCTGCTAGAAATCAGACATTTGCAGATTTTTTCACAACAAAATGCTTCAAACTGTAGTGTGAAGTGAATAAAATTACTTTTTTGATGTAGAAAATTGGGTATGTGTTATTGCTTTTAAAGTGCTTATGAAGTAAAAAATGATTGCGGCTTATTTGGAAGGCCTTTTAAAGTATAGAGGAATGGCGTTTTTCTTTTTAGAATATCTTTTTTCGTTTTAGAGATATTTACGTTTTTGTGAGTAAAGTGATGACGTCATAGGTGGCTTCACTAATACGGTACAACACTCAATATAGAATATCTCTGGAAATATTAAAGCGGTGTTCTTCAAACTTGGCATAAGGACTGTACATCACAAAAGAAGCCAAATGACACCTGTCGTGCTGTTGCCATGACAACAGTTATGCCGCTGGTTCTGTTTTAATTGAGACTAAAATTACCAGATTTTATCTTAAGCAAGGATCATCCACTCACAACAACCTAGTGGGGATAGTTAAGGCAATATGGGAACCATTTGTATGCCGAGCTAGACCATCTGTCCCACTTTAAAAGATTGCAATCGGGGATATTTGGTTTTTCACAGAAATAGACTGGAGCCAAGAGTGTTGCCATGGCAACAACATAGTAGGTGTCATTCTGTTTCTTCTGTGATGTACGTTTCTGGTGCCAAGTTTGAAGAACACTGCTCCAATATTTCTGGAGATATCCTTGATTGAGTGTTGTACTGTTATAGTGGAACCACCTATGACGTCATCACTTTCCTCATTTGCATAATACAAAAATGTAAATAGCTCTAAAAATAAAAAAGATATTCCCAAAAGGAAAACGCCATTCTTCTTTACTTTGAAAAGCCTTTCAAATAAGCAGCAATTATTTTTTACTTCATAGGCACTTTAACATTGGTTCAAAACGCCTTCTTCTCATGGTGGAATTTTACTCCTTACCACACTTGTTACTACTTACTTTTATTGTATTCGCGATTAGTATTACGAGAAATAATAATATTTTATTATTGTATCGTTACAAATAATGTAGAGCCTTACCCGAGTCTACCAACTACATTAGAAGCTAGCAAAATGCGCAAAAACCACACGCGTTTAAGTCGCGAAGGCAGGCTTCGAAGCGCGCAAAAGAAAGTGCTTTGGGACCGACATCAGTGATAAAACGCTAGAAGCAAACCTCTTGTTTTTTTCTATATTAGCGGTTGCTTTGCTCGAGTTCGCTATTTCAAATGTAAATTTCCCAGTACAGCTCCCAAACGAACGATTTCGTAGCCAAGTTTGTGAAATAGACGAGGTGTACGGAGACAATGGAGACCCTACAGCAGCACTTTACTTCAGGAGACACGAAGTCAAACGTATTCGTTTACTTGCCATCAATAGCAAGGCTTAGAAAAGCGTCAGTCACTGCCAAAAGGGAATTACCCTTGCACTTTGTAAAACGAGATTTGATGTGACGTCAATAAATCGAAAATAAAGCATTCAAGAGGCATAAGTCTGTTCAAACTCTGTTCTCTCCCTTCCTCTTGCTCCGCCCACTAAACTTAATTAAACCATTCAAGCGTTAGAGGGACGCGCGCGCGTTTAGACCAGATGAACTACAGGACAGACGAAAATGGGGCTCTTAGAGGTGATATGCTTTTGGCTTAAATGAAAAGGACTTTTAGAATGCATATCAGGAAAAAGAGAAAAGAAATGTAGAGCTAAACTATGCATTCGCGCGAAACGGTGAAATTAACACTGCGTAAATACGGAAGTAAACTTGCACGCGTGGCAAACCTATCAGAGAAGAACACGCAACTAAAACGTACGCGATGAGGGGCAATGACGTTGCTATAATGAACTAAAAGTCTATACGTCTGTACAACAGACCTAATTTGAATATTAAACACTTACTTAGCGAAGCAGCTTTGTAAAATGATAATTTTAACGCGCAAACAACCATCCCCTCCGAGTCGCTGTGCATCAAGTATCTAAACGATCCGAGCAAAAATGTCAGGGACGGAAAAAGACGAGCCTTACAACGACGTCATTGAAGAAGTGTACATTGGTACAAATTATTGTGGTCACCGTCTCGATATAATCGTAACTTTCGACTCGCGGACAGGAGGTAGGTCTCTATCACAGTTTTGCTTTGCTGAAAATTAGAAATTTACTTAGACTTGCAACCTCTTAGGTTTTGATGCCGAGTTTGGATATATTGTCGGAAGAATTCCGCAGCGGATAACCCGAGGAACAACAACTACGTTAACAGTTCTATCGAACAGAGGAAATCAATACGTTATCAACCGCAAACCAGGAGGGGGTTTGTATTAACGACCTTTTTAGAGTCACGTCAAGAGACTGGGCATTAACTTCCTTGCTGACCGTCACAGATTTCTTAGAAAGGAAAATTTAACAACCACTGGATAGCCACGCCGAGTACAGCGAGAATTAAATCGGAAATTGATGAAATTATGTAGAGGCATTGAGTTTGTCGAACGGAAGCGAGGCGTTCTACAAATAACGTCTTAGTTTTCAATTCTACATAGACTCTCATCGCTTGTACAGACGGCCGCATATTCTAAGACTGAGCCAGATTTACACATCCTTGAAAATTTAGTAGTTGAGTTAATCATCTCAGTTCCTAATACCATTCTTGCATAATTTTCACCCTAGTCTACGAGGCACTAAGCTGGTTTACTTGGATCGATGTAATCACCAAGAAGATTTGAGTAAACTGAGGTAACAAATTATAACATAAGAATATGACTTCTAATGTTACAAGAGGAGATGGCAGGCCGATGGATGTGCATTATCTCTGAGATTGCACGCTATAATAACTCCATTTATATTTTCTCCTTTTTGATCTTGATTACAGATTGCTTCGGAGCACAGCGACCGTAGAAATGTAGAGATTGCTCATAACGCAGTTTGAAACTGTATTGAGAAAGAATTTAAGTTTGTTCTTCTGTTATAAAAGTGTATAAAATGTTCATCTACTATAAAAGCAGAATGTTTATCTGCTGTTTTTTTGTAGTTTCTTCTGTAACCGAAATAGAGTAAATAAAGATTTGATTTGATAGTACTTTTGGATGAGCAAGTTTTATGCCTCAGAGAATCAATGCGCTTCTTGTATTTTGTTGTTACTCAAAACAACTATCCGTTATTTAAGAATATGTAGACAGCAGTTAACACGCTGTTGAATTCAAATTGGACCGTCGTTTTGATAAACATTTAAACTGTTTTGCAGAGCCCAGTTCTATGGCAAAGCTTGGCAGAATTCACCCATATCATCCAGCAAAATTGGCCGACAGCAATTCGCCCTCCAGTAAGCGAAATCAATTTCATCTGTCGCACAAATTCAACAGCGCTCGATTTCAGAGCAGATTTTCTGTGCACAATCGACTTGCTGAGCATCCCCCATAAGTGTATCAAAATGAGTCGCGAAGCTTTGTTCGCTACGTGGTAATTACAATTTGCTCCGATTTCTGGCATTTAAGCTGTATTCGTGATGATTTCAATCAACCCCTTGTGACTACTGACGTAATCTTCCCATAAATACTCCCGACCGCAAGGGGAGCTTGGAATACATATGATATCACTTGACAACCTTGTACAAAAGGTGCTGACTCGTAAAACTGTGATATCTCTATAAAAAGTCATCGAGTTCGAATACTGCAATTTTGTTAAAAAACAGACTTTTGGCTAAAATGAGTGGGTATCAGACTACTGATTTTATTAACAGTTGCGAGGTATTGAAACTATACAGAATATATTATAACCCTTATCGGCAAAAACAACATGTAGCGACGATTTTCCGAAAGCAAGACGGAGGTGAGACACTGAGTTACTTCGACACGTTATTGGTTAAACAATCAAACCCTTTATGATTACCTTTCTTCATCGCTTACTCACAACAGGGTTTGAAGTTCACAGAGCTTGCTTGGTGAGCAATGAACGATATCCAGTTTCGGTTGGAGGACGTACTCGATACGTTAGAAGACTAAAAATCGTGACAACGTCGTACAACGTGGTGGAGTTCCAGCGCCGATGGACAGGAGGTATTTCGCAAATGTTTTTCTTGTTGGCATTTACTTAAAAAGCAAGAAAGTAAAATTCTTCTCTTTGCCTTTAAGAATATGAAACGATCACCGATGGATATGAATTAGATGGTCCAAATTATGTAACGGTTTGAACGAGGTAAGTCGACTGTAAATGTGATTTTGTTGCGTGTCACTTTCGTTGTCAGAAACAAGGTAGACATAAGATGACACAAAATGTCATGAAGTTCGCGCTAATAAATTGACTTGAGTGATTCTAGTTAAGAAGTTATGTGCTGAGAGTTGACCTGTTGAGAAAAAAAGGCAAATAACTCTTCGATTCTTTGCGCAATTGAGAAAACAAAATGGTGGATAACATAACCTCATCGATACGATTTTGTTCTTACTTCCGTCATTCACTGACTTAAAGAATACAATATTCATTTACGCATCTTACTGGGTTTATTCTGCGTTTGACAAAAGCGATACATTAGGTGTTTTAGTGTTTTATACACCAAATTGTCGTTGATGTCGCCATGCTTTGTGATCGTTAAAATGTCGCGAGTATGGCAAGGTGACTAAAACAACGTTGGTTTAACTCTCTCAACAGCTCGAGGAAGGGGAAGAAAGAGCTCAATGCATGTCACCACACGAACACTAGTGTAGAAACACTCGCTGTGATAATCATGTTGACCTAATAAACGTTTCTTTTACATGTTATGTACTTGTGTCTACTCATTCTACTTTGCGCGCGCAAAAACACTGCTTGCGTTTCTCGAGAATAAAACTACAGAAGAAATATAAATACGTTATCGCCGAGTGCAGACGGAAAAATCGAGAAATACAAATATTTCCTTGCAACTGATATATTTTGCCACAGAGATATGTGTAGAACAAAAATCAAACTGCTTTCTCTCCCTAGCGCCATCCCTCCATTCTCAGTCGTGTGGAAGCTAATAATTGTATTCACAGTTCGTAAGAGATGTTAGCATAATTACAGACGCGCTTCCAACAAGCGATACAAGGGCAAATAATTCACTTTTGATATGCTAAGGTGGATAAATGTGTCTTCGCTTTTTAGTTTTAGCTTTCCTTGTAATTTATTAAAATGTGTGGAGCTAAAATATTCGTTCGCTTCAAAGAGACTGAAATTGGCTGCGAAGAAATACATAAACAAACCGCGCAAACCGAACAGTGACTATTTATAATATTGTCGCGATGTTATTTTTTTGTCTGGCGCGCGCTCAGCCAGGAGTCGCGTGAGAATGAAACGTGCGCGCGAGGGCGCGCGAATCCACAACAAACACACCCACGACTAACACGCGCGCGCGCAAGACAAAAAAATAACATCGCGACAATAATACAAATAGTCACTGTGCGTCTGCACAAACAAAGACTTCTTTTGAATAAGCGTTTGCTTAGCGAAGCAAATTTGTCAAATAACATTTTTAAGGAGCGAACAACTATTCTCTCCAATTGCATACAAATAACTAGCCAGTCGGAACAAAAATGAATTGCTGTCAGCATGACGAGCCTTACAACGACTTCTTTGAAGAAGTGGAGGTTGGAAGACGTTTCCATCTCTGTCCCGATATTAAATTTACTTTCAACTCGAGGACCGGAGGTTAGTTTTCACTCGGTTTTGCTTCGCAAAAATCTCAAATTTTCCTTAGATTTGAATTGAATTTTATCAGATTTCCACGAGCAGTTTGGACGCATTGACCACAGAACTCCCTGGCAGATAAACCGTAGGAGACCAACTATTTTAACACTCTCAGGCGGAGGACACACTTTCCTTGTTACGCGGCATCCAGGAGGAGGTTTGTAAAAATAATCACCTGACTGTAAACAATGGCGACTCCACCTAGTACAAACCGAATTACAAAGTTGATTTATCCTCTCTAAAGCATCTCGCCATTATCTAGATACACTCTGTTTGTCTATCTGTGACAGAGCCTTACACGTCTTAGATCAATATGCAATGATAGCGATCTGTTTAAAAATGGAAATGTGAAAGCTCTACCGTAACATTTCACCTTCACGCTAAAGCATAATTTGGTTATTTCAAGTTGTTGCTTTCGAGAAACGATTAATAAAAGTACTGAGATGTATAACTTAAACCGTTTTAGCGACTTGTTCGTTTCCGCTGCCGTTGTGACTCACTTAACGCTTGGTTGGCAGACTATTGATAACTCACTCTAGTGTCTAAAATCATTCTTTCATATTGCTCACTATAGTCTACGAAACCAACACCTTTTGGACTTGGGTAACCGTTGAGAAGTATCCAATAAAATGAGGTAAGAAGTCAAAGTAAAGGACTCTTAAAAAGGAGCAACAAGAAATTGCTCGCGAATAATGGTCTCACATACATTCTGGAAGCGCAATAATTTGTCAATTTTCGCGTTGTAATTTTCGTCTTTCTAATCTTCTTACAGAATGTTTCCAAGCGCACTGATGTATGAAGCCTGCAGATTGATACAACGCAACCTTTCAATAGAACCGTAGCGAGAAAGAAATAAAGGTCGTGTTTTGCGCCTCGAAAATTGTGCATATGTAATATTTCAAATAGAATTAAAGGTTCATGATAATAATCTCCAGGATTTTAGAACTTGATGACGTCACGAGGAAACGATCTAACGACGGGCTGTTTAAAATTGGTTTTCTCCCTTCTTTCTACTCCGCCCACTGAGCTAAAAGATAAAACTCACAACGTCCGCGTACCAAAGACCTAATTTGAATAAAATTCTGTTAAGCGAAGCAGATTTCCAGAATAACATTGCAAAAACAACCATTTGCTATAAAAGACGAAAACATCTATCCAAACGATCTGACGAAAAATGAGTTGTTTTGATCCAGACGATCCTATAAACGACTTTTTCGAATGGGTGCATCTTGGAAGGCGATTCCCTCTGTGTTGTTCCACTGTCATGTTAGAGTATGACTCAAGCACTAGAGGTGAGTGCTTATTTCGCAATTTCGCTATGCAGAAAGTTTAAAATCTATTTGTTAAAATTGAGCTCAATCCTGCTAGGTTTCACGGCCCTGACTGGACAAATTATCCGAGTAACGCCACCACGAACACAAAAGAACATACCAACTAAACTAACGGTAAAAGCTAAGGGAGGATGCAAATTCCACGTAACACGAAACCCTGGTGGAGGTTTGTATGAATTACAGCGTTTCATTTTAAAACGAAACATTGAATCTTCACCATAATGGTGAAACATAGAATTTGAAAACTTCAAGTGGTTTTGCAGAGACGGCAAACAACAGGCACTAAACTCTTTTAGCGAGGTTCTTCATCTTGTTGCCGTACCCCTGTGGTTCGTTTAACCTCCCCCTGGACAATATCTTATAGTAGACAAGCTTCTTAATTCTCTTGGCCTGCTTGTTTGACAGAGTGTTTCTATTGTATCGAGAAGACGTTAAGTAACCTTAAAAACTCTGGTGTGAATCAAGTCACTTCAATGTCCTTCTTATTCTTCACCATAGGATACCGGGTCGACAATTACTGGACTTGGATAGATTTTAAGAGAACGGACAAGATTAAATAATAAGGTAAGGACGCGAAACAACTCACTCATCCAAATTCTACTCTAAGAAATTTACGAGAATGCCTGTGACTACATGCATGTTTATCTCTAAAATGGCTAGAATTTGTCGATTTATCGGTTATAATTTTCTCCTTTGTCATTTTGATTGCAGAATGTCAAAGAAAGCTTGGACGTGTCAAAATAATTACAGCATACTACAGTGTTAAGTCAATAAAGATCACATTTTCTGTGCAGAAACGACTGTATGTGTAATTTTTTAAGGCGATTTATAGGCTGAAAATGTGCCCTTCCCAAGACCAAGTTTTACTCGCTAACAAACTTAAAATACATCTAGTACGCGTAAAATAGCCCTTGTAAATGTTCGAGCAAGTTTCGCGCGCGCATATAAATGCGCTCGGGCAAACCACGGTCGAACATTTGACAGTCAAGCCATCAAGCTTTCATGAGATCAAGTCTGCACTAATAGCTCTTCTGCGCACATCTTTCGAGACCCCTGCACAATCAAATGATTTGCTTTGCATAACCTACAACATGTATTCCGGCATTAGCGACCAAGATGGGAAATCAAAGGGAACTAAAGAAAATTGCGATATTTTTCCAAAACGATGACGTAATTGTGGACATAAATGCTCATCTCCATGTGCAGTGATAAAAATAACACTTCTTTGAATCTTTAGGCCCTCCTCTTTTCTCGGAAACTATTTGTATTCACAGTTGAAGAGTGATCACATAACTAAAGCTGCACGTCTTCCATGCAGCACAACGGCAAATATTTTGACTTGACTATCCTTAACTGGATGAATACTGCAATCACCTACAAAGTTTCTGAGTTACTAAGATTCTTAGATTTCTTTGTATGGGCAGATAAGTGATGCGAATCACAATAGCTGTGTACGCGCAACAGGAAAAAGTACGCTACTAAAAAGACGGACAACGCCCGCGAAACTGTTGCGGTTATTGGTTAACGTGTGCAACAAAAGAAAACTCTGGTCGCTTTTGTCTACCCTGATGTCATTGGCGTCGTAAAACTTAATGAAAGGGCGCGCTTGGAAGCCGCGCCATCAGCAACTTAGGAATACCACTCGCCCAAACTGCGCGACACGTTTCATATTTCGCAGACTTGGCAGTACTGAACATGGACGAACCACATCATAAATTTGTTGAAGTGATCAAAATTTGGGAGCACCAACTTAGCCTCCATCCTGTGGCAATCATACTTTATAATTCATACGGAAGTAATGCTACTGAATTTCCTTCTGTTAGTGTAACTTTCCAAACTTTTTCCAACAGATAACATTTTGTTTTACTTATTACAGCACTTAAATTCCAGTTAGGAGGAAAGATTGAAGGAGATAGGGATCACTTCAAAATGATAACGGTTAACTCAAAAATCATTGAAATTCACCGAGACCCGACCGAAGGTAAATACTTCATAGGTGATTCGCCGAATAATCTGACTTTAAAATGATGTTAGCGACGGTTTTGCGGCTATAAGAAATATGTTTTCCTTTCAGGATACCAGATCGTCAAGGGCGGACACGTTCTCAGAAAGGAAAGAACATATTATTCGTGAGGTAAGAAATGTAACGTGCTTTTATTGAGCGCACCTTACTTATCGCTTCAATTGGGCCAAAAGCAGTGTCCTCCTAACATGAAACCGTGATTTTATTGCTAGCCGAGAAACAGCAAAAGCCGTTCAACTCCAGCCAACACAGGCGCACCGAAAACACAATCTACACTTGAACACTGTTGTTAGACACCAAAATGAAACAAAGAACGTCATTATGTTTGCATTCTGAGGTGTTCAGTTAGAGCCCTAAGAAATTTTTTTCTGCTAGTTTGTTCCGCGATAAAAGAATAAAATTACCCCCTTATGAGTTATCTATCTAGTGAAACAAACAGATTTGCACCCGTATATAAGTTTGAGTAAGCTAAGTTTTGTTCCTGTTGTGCAGTCATTTGTAAACGCCACGTTGTCAAAGGCTCGACAAATGTTTCATTTCCTCAACAGCTTCGACGCGACATTGACAAGATTGACCGCCAGAGGAAGACACCTTTGAAGAAGGATGATGATGTGACTAATTGATAAATAAAATCAGTGAAATATCGATTTTGCGAAATTGTTTTGTGTGAAATCGCTCGCCATTTAATGCGCGCGAAGTATAGTGTATTTCACAGCATTTGAAACAACAAGAGTTCAGATGAAAACACGAATCTCGCGTGCTGAAAGATATTATGTAAGATGTCAAGTGCCTAGAAAGTTCGATTGAGACCCACGAGGTGCTCATGATAAGAATCTCTTTTCTCTCTACCTCTATCCCCTCCCATTGCACTAATCATATTCAATATGAGACAAGCAAAGCCAAAAGGCAAATACTTCAACTTTGTCACAAGAAAAATATTACAGAACTAGAGTCCTCGACGAATATTACAAATAGCTAGAACCTTTGCAACCGACGATGACCCAAAACTTTCATTCTGTTTCACCGATTCAAAAGAAAGAAATGGCTAACGAGCGTTTGCCAACTAACGCGCTCGTTTCTGTGAAACGTTTCCACGCGTACGCGTGGGACAAAACGCTCTGGCCCCGGTTGTTCAAAAGGTGAATAACGCTATCCACCGAATAAATCGCTATCCAACGGATAAGGGTTAGTAAAACAAACACTATTCACTGGATAGTGATTTATCTGGTGGAAAGCGTTATACACCCTTCAAGCAACTGGAGCCTGATCGACGGAGAGGACTAAAATTAGATTTTCCTGATGTTGGCGTCATTAAAGAATTAGCATAATTTGCGCGCATGGTCAGTTTATTACATCGCCGATTGAACCACGTTGCTTTGAGCAAGAGAGAGCGCCTTTTCAACTAAAAGATTAGTATTACAGTTTCAAATCAAATTCAACATGTCGCAGCCGAGAGAGCCTCATAATGATTACATTGAATTTGCTCAAGTATGGGGAGGCAACTTCAACGAGTATCTGGAGGGAGTCATTATGTACGATTCCAGAAACGGAGTAAGTACAAGCTGCGCCATATTTCCACCGATTTCGGAGCAGTTTTTTTAGCAGACACTGTCTTGAACCATTGTAGGGTTTAAGGATCAAGTAGGCTACATGATTGAGCAAGGAGAACTGAATGGTCACAAGGCTTTAAAATTCATCACGACTACAGGAGAAATGATAACGATACAACGAGTAAAAGGTATTTAATGAAACATACACTGTCACGCTGTTATTCTTTTGCTACTATTTGTAACCCAGTTCTTCGCAAACATTGTGTACTTTTAAAGGAAGAAACAAAAGCACATATACAGTGGTACATGGAAGCAGAAGGAAAATCACCTCGACAAGAACTGACTTGCCAACTGAAGAAAACCAAGGTAAGAAACTTTCAGCGCGTTGCCAATGGACGGACAAAATAAATGTAACAGAATGACAAATTTCTAAGACCTCAAAGAACTACTGAATTCAGTGTAAGCAACACGTGCACGATGAAACATTGCTAAGATCAGTCCTCCTTATATCACTTACACGAGGTAACAAGAGCGTCAGTTATCTGACATATAACAACATTCTGACATTCTCGAGCATCGTAAGTCGTTTGCATACTCAACGCCATTTTAAATTCATTCGCGAAAATCTAGACATAGTCTAGAGAAAAGTTTATTTTCTCGACAGGTCGGTGACGACTCAAGAAAGAGTCAGCAGTTGCAGATGCCTCATAACAAACTTAATAGTAGTAATGTAAAAAAATTGCTGATCTATACAATAAACTGAATCTGTTAACTTCAAGTGTAGACAAGCCGTATTTACTTAGCGCTTACATGGTTAAACTTAATGATTGCACTGCGGTAGAAGAGTCGGAACTGTAAATATAATCAGACTACCCGACAAATAGTAAATCAGAAATGCGCTCCCTACACGAGGACTATATGGAAGATAACAAAAAAACATCTCGCTTAATTACATGCCACGTCATGTCTCGAAATGCAGGGAGTCGCGCGCGCGCGGTGCAGGAGATCCATATTGGTTCTCTCCCTACCTTCGCTCCTCCCCTTCCTAAGTAGGACTCATGGGTTAATTAGCATTCTTTGTTATTGCGTCAGAAGCCTCACGCTAGGAAAAAAGCCTCATGGAATTAAGTTTTCATAACAAGCCATTTTGCTCCTCAATGTTGGGAGATCTGTACTAACACGCAATTCGCTATTTGCTTAAAAGTGTGCATTCTGCAAAGTTATTAAATCATAGAGCCCCTTTAAGCCTGTCTGAACTACAATTTTGATACTAAACTACGAATGATTTTACAAATAAACGAAGCGCGCACATCACGCAACAATGAAATCTGTCCACAAAGACTGGCTAAAAGAGATTCGAGAAGACTTTTGCCATTTTAACCTATTACACACAGCCAAAACTAGTGAAATTTATCAGGAGAGTAAGCAATTCCAATTCGCATCGAAACTAACTGTAAAGGTACATCAAAGAAATGCTACGAAATGATAACTGAATAAAACAAGGCAGTCTAAATGTCGGACAACAACTATCATGAAAACTTAATGCTTCAATGTGAACAGCTAGTGAATCAAAATTTTCCGATCTACGTGCTACCTTCCATCGCAAATACAACAACAGGCCTAGTTGAGAAAAAATAGATGGAGCAAGACCAAGCCCTGAGCGCAGATTATTAAGCCTTCAATCAATTTCGAAACAAGTAAGAGGAAACGCACCTTCAGTTGCGGTCATCTCTCCACTGCTCTTCTCTACTCAAACTACATGTTCCAAACACAATATTTACAGACAATAAAATCTCTCCGAAACAATTTTTACTGCGCAATAAACACCGCAGAACGACTGGAAGTTTCCATGTCTCTTAAATAGCCACAGGAAACCATTTAAAGTGTGACGTTTGTACTTTTACGAGAAGCGATTGGTGTGTACTTTTATCGTTTGGACGCGTGTTCTCCGCAGCACCTGAGGCGAAACGTGATTGGACGAGACTTTGCCTTGATTTGATAGTTTGTCAATCAACAACGTCATTGACGAGCAATGATGTCTTTTTTAGTATCTCGATTATTCTCATGTTTGTGTGATCAATACATAAATTACACAATGGCTTTTGGATGCAATACACTAGATGTTAGAAAAGCTGAGCGCTTATTCATTACAAAGTCTTTCCTTAATATGCACAAGTCATGGATCGATGGAAGGTAATTCTAGAGGCTTTCTACCAAAAAAAACTGGCAATACTTTCAAAATAAGACAGGCAGAATGCTAAGAAACAGAGAAATCGTTCTTCACGTCTTCTGAAAGATTCGCGACGGAAAAACGAATTGGAACGTATTTCATTTGCTTATTTGTATTAAAATGAGAATGTCGGAAGGGTTTGATGTTGCAACGTCCCTTTTCTTTGGCAGCACATAACAATGTGGTAAGATACAACAAGTATAAATAAAAATTCAATATAAAAAAATAGCAACTCCTCAACGTCACGTTCACGCTATACCCTTTTGACGGTAAAGCTCCTCAAGAACCATCTAAATTCAAACTAGGTTTCTATAATTAACATTACAATCATAACAACTTATTAAATATTACGTTAGATTCCTCAGTAAGACACTTGGAACATAAGCCCTGGCAAGGGTGCTTTGACAAGACACCCTACACTCCCCACCCTGATGAATTAATAGGTGATAGCCACATGCACCATTTGGTGTTTGATGCACTCAGCCACCTGAAAGAATGTTAAAGCTATACCAATGTACTGTGTATTACTAGCACCCAACTCAGATGAAGTATTCATATCGCTAGAGGCGTTATGGTACGAAAAACAGGGTTTCAAAACAACACAAAAGTTTAGCCGCTTTTTGTGAGTAATTTGTCCAAACATTGTTCTCCTCTGTCGACATTCTCCCAACAATTTGGCTTAGTGATGTTTGTGAGCGTATTGCAATGAAATTGGCTGCAATCAATTTTAAGGGTTGATTTTCCCTGACATTAGGCTGACTAAAAGATGGCCATAGATCCATTTTGATCACTATGTGATCGAGTCTTCTAGAACATCCTAATGAAACAGTACAACCCCGAGCAGCCGTAATGATTGTGAATAAATCATGTCTGTCTGTATCATGTTCTGTAGATGTTCAAAGCCAGTAGGTCAGCAATTTAGAAGTCAAACTGAACAAGCTTGAAAAATTCTCCTTTGAGTCCTCTTAGGTAAAGTGACAAACACCACACGAAAGTATGGCGACAAAGATCCCATTAGAATATTCACACACTAATGTTTTAACCAGAGTTCAAAGCTAACGCACTGCTCATACAGCTTTCATTTGAATGGTCACACACTAGGGTTTCATCCAGAGACTTGAAAGTTAGAACCACCTTGTGCAGTATAATACACAGTACCACTAAAAGCACTGTTCAATAGCTTTCATTTGAATGGTCACACAACAGGTTTTATCCACAGAATGAAAACTAAGAACCATCTTGGGTCGCGTAAGGAACATAACTTTCATTTGAATGGTCACACACTAGGGTTTCATCCACACATTAGAACCACTGTGTACAACGTAATTAACAGTATCAATTGAAAACACTGTTCAAAAACTTTCATTTGAATGGTCACACAACAGGTTTTATACACACACTAAAATGTTAGAACCACCTTGTACAGCATATTAAAGAGTACCTCATTAAAGTACTGCTCGATGGCTCTCATTTCAAAGGTCATACAATGGTTCTATCCACAGAATTAAAAGTTAGAACCACCTTGTGCCGCATGTTAAACAGTACCACGAGACAGTACTATACAATAGCTTTTATTTGAATGGTCACACAACGGGGTTTGATCCAAAGAATGAAAAGTTAGAACCACCTTGTGTGGCATGATAAACAGTATCACAAGAAAGTACTATACAATAGCTTTCATTTGAATGGTCACACAACGGGGTTTTATCCACAGAATGAAAAGTTAGAACCACCTCGTAAAGTATAACAAAGAGTAACGCAAGAAAGTAGTGCGCAGTAGCTTTCATTTGAATGGTCACACAACAGGATCTGGCAGTTTTAAAAACGCATCGTATGACTCGAAGTTCAAGTCAAAACCACGGAAAGGGTTAATATGCCTCCAAGAGCATAGAAAAGAAACAGAAATTAATATTTTCTAGGGAAAAACCCAGTTACCCCGACAAAAGACAAAGAGTTTGTTATCGTTCTTTGTTGAAATGAAGAAGCAATATCTAGGGATTCCCCAAGGACAAGGAGCTGTCACGATTGGTTGAGTAAAGTCAAAACAGCAGTTAGCCAATGGCAGTGTTGTAAAAGCTGACAACTGAAACGTAGGTGAAAATGCTTGCAGAAGTAAAATTTACCACATACTTCTACCGAAACGTAACGAACTCGCCGGGGACCAGAACAACGCGTTACAAGGTTGCTCAGTTTAAGTAGGCAATCCACCTTAAGAATCTACCTTTTTCAAGTTGAAGAGAACATGGAGAGTGCGACTGGGGACAAAGAAGCGGAGTTTTCAGGGAGCAGTGATGGGCGAAAATCGTCAGCCTATCAACGAATCGTTATCGCCTGCCCTGACAATCACATCATCGTTGTGAAGAGATTTACAAGCGGAGGTGAGAAGCTGATATCGCTAAGAGTTTACGAGATCTTATGACAAGGAGACACACTCAAAGATTCGTTTTTGTTTTTTGCAGAAGTCAAAGTTGAAGGGGGGAGACTTGTTGCTATTGAAAACAAGAAAGGACGCTAGCAAGAGGTAAGAGAGAATCGATTCATAATTTGCAAGAGTTGACATTAAAATTAACGCAAATTAGAACAAATAAAACAGCTTAGCGTTATCGAATAAATAGTTAAAGTTCTTGTCAGACAATTCATTCATTCGAACTTGAGGTAGTTCCGACTGACCAATTAACTTAATTACTTTGTATCTGATTTGCTTAAAATAATATTTCAGTTAAATTGAAAACGAAACCGGCGGGGAAAGATTTTAAGTGTATATGTTAAAGAAGATTAGATGACAAAGTGAAAATAGAAAGATGAAAATAAGAAAAACATTTGGAAGTGAAAGCAAAACAACAACGAAAAAAGGTGATCCAAGAAGGAATTCAAAACGTTGGCAACTGAGCAAAAAGCAACATTGGTAGTTAATAGCATAAAGAAAAGCCAGGTAAGAAGCAAAGCTAAATTTTTCCAAGGTATGAGAGCGACCAACATCGAGATTCTCCTAACAATAACCATACATCATCTAGGAAAAAGGTTATGAGAGTAAAAACACTCGTCAACGACATGATATTTTCTTGCTGTTTCACCAAACTCTTTTGACAAATATCTTAAGAGATGCCTGACAATGGATAAAGAGATACATGTACTCAAGCTAAACACAGAAAAAAAGCGCATTCCATAATCAGATAGAATTGCCGCAGGTATCACTGCTTAAGCAGGCATTTAACATCATCCTGAGATTATTTGTCGAGAATACTTGAACTCCGCTTGTAAGTTTAAGATGTTGATACACCCTTATTAGAGGTTCAAACTAGTGTTAATGCGTTAAAAGATTAGCAAAGGCATATTGTAGAGTACCATTTGCAGTGAACGAGAGCATCTGTTTTGCAAAAGGCATAACAACATCGTACTTTATCTACCACTTTAAGTAGGATAAAAACATGGCATGAAAGAATTACTATTTGTGTGAAATAACTAAAAAGCAAAAACTGATTTGCCAATAGTAATTTTGGTTTCAACAATGGGTTTTACTGAACAGATTTGATGGCTATGATTTACAGGTTAGTCTGTAGTCACTCCTTAAGCCTTTTGGATATTTGTCAATAAGATGCCCTAAATGAGAATTTTAACATACATCTTGTGTTAAGAAAGTGAACATAAAAGTCTCATACAAACATACATTCAATCCAACGATCGCGTCCTTTTCAATATGGCGGAAAATGCGAGCTACCCCGTTTCGTTCACTGTAGCTTAGAGAAATTAACTCGTAAAGAGGTAATGATAACATTTCAGTTTTAAGTTTTGCAGAACTCACAGCTGAAACATAGTCAAAACATACCTTCTAGAGGCAAGTGGTCCACTAGGCATACTTAAGGCTCCTTTCTAGTTGAAGGAATCCGACCACAACGTGGGAAAGCATGCATTAGCTAATGCGTTTGGTTACATGCTCAATATAGTTTACTCAACCAACAATGCTTTTATTGAGCTGCAAGGCACAAACGATCTCATTCCAAACATTGCTTGCATGACACAAAGATAAGAAGATGTTGATATGTTGATAAAAAGCGTAGGCAATTAGCGGCTAAACTCAATGAGAACCGTGCCGGCGGTAGCAGTAAATTTGAAGCTGTTCTTGAATTAAGTTTACTCTTTAAGCAATTCTAATCTGCAAGTGTAAACATGTCAAGAAATACAATGTATTCATTTACTGCCCGATTCTCGACTACTACAAGAACAATGCTGATTTCTGAGCAAATAGCTCTCAAGCAAGATTGCGTCAAATGCACAAAATTCACCACCATGCCTGGGGGAAATTTCTCAAACCTCTGGCACCTTCGTGTTGTTTAACGAGGGGAATTTTTTTTTATCTTTGCTGGGATGGGAATTTGTCCACGATAAAATCTGCATTCAATTTGCATTTTCAAAGCGAATCATGATGATGAAATTTTTTCATCTGATTTCATTATGCATAAGGGCTATTATAAAACGCGCTTTGTTAAAAACAGGCCAATTCATGAATCCTGTCAATCACAGAGAAATTTACAGGATAATTTGGTTTTATCAACTGAGTTGATAATGTGAATTGGCCACCGTAAAGAGATTCGAAAGCTGACGTTTCGAGCGCCAGCCCTTCGTCGGAGCGAATCCTTCGCTCCGACGAAGGGCTAGCACTCGAAACGTCAGCTTTCGAATCTCTTTACGGTGACCAATTCACTTTATCAACTCAGTTGATAAAACCAAATTATCCGGTAATACTCCCACCGACGCAGCACCATAGTTTCTTTAGAAACTTACCCCCTTTACAGAGAAATTTAGTTTATCCCAATGTAATTTGTCTAAATCTCGCCCAGTGTTATCTGCAAGCCTTTCCATCTAGCTTCTACGTGTTTCCTTTGCGCTTTTCTACGGATTTTGACCATTTTACAAGTGGTTTTAAACCCAAAACACCGTATAGTAGCCCATCACACCATTTTACGTAGGCTAAAAATTCTCTTTTGAGATTCCCACACATTTCCTAAGTTCATCTTGGGAGAAATCTACATCAGATCAACCAGCCTTGTATTCAAAACTGACCTGCCACTACCTTTTTTTAAAATTGTGTTGGAAAAGAGCAGTTTGGGATTTATAAACTCAGCGCTGGGAATATGGGATACGATAGCACTTGAAGTAACTGCATGACAATATAAATTCTCCTCACCGGGTTCCGTTACGGCTCTGGTAGAGGTGATGACAATTTGGTGTTGAATCAAGAAAACACCCAGAGAGCCCTCCCTTAAAACTAGGGAACATCCAACAAATAAAACATCCAGAAAGTCTTTTGCCTCATGGCGGCCATTTCAATCAACGGTGTTTCGGCGCGAAATCTGGAAACGAAAACTTATCCACTTCTCTTGCTGCCTTCAAAAGTGCACTTCAAACTGTCCATCTGGAAAGTGAATGCTGTTCTTTTTGTGACCAATATTAAACTCTTAAAATTACCTGTACGACGGGCAATTCATCCTCTAATTTGATTGGAGGGCCCCTGTGGACAATTCCCCTAGTAGATGATTATTTTAATTCTTATTACCTGCTTGTTTGATAATGTATTAGGATTGTAAGGAGAAATGAGGTATTGATTTTTACTTCAAAAGAAAACAAGCTAGACGTTTTGTTTTCATTGTCCAGTAAGCTGTAAAGTTTATAATAATAATTTAATAATAATTTATTTACTTATATAGCGCCCTTTACCATTAATGAAACAATCAAAGGCACTTTACAATTCAAGAAAACTAATATTTACAATAGATAATTACAATAAAGATGCTATTTACAATAGATCATTACAATAACAATACTAAAATAAAATAATAATAATAATAATAATAATAATAAATAAATAAGTTATAGAAGTGCATTTAGATATCAACCAGATGATGTCCAATGTTTTTCTTCAGTATAGACCTGCAAAATGTATCTGTTTCTCTTGCAACTCAGTTCTTTCACCGAGATTTGTTTTTTTGTGTCTGTTTGAGTCTGCTGTGGAGAGTGTGTGCATGTGACGTCATCAAATTCTCAAATCCAAAACTAAAGAGCCATTAAAGGTTTTATTCTCATCAGGCATAAGAAGTACTAAATTTGAATCTGTTGTCACCAATTTCCAGATCAATAGCGTCCTTCGTTTCGAAGTTATGGCGGTGCGTGACAAGAAGTTAACACTTATCTCGTGATTTTGAGCCATTTTATGAATTTAGGTATTAGGAAAAGTGCTTGTGTAAATGTTTATTGGCTCGGTTCTGAAAATCAGTCGACTAGATAGCTAAAGTAAGTTCCAGATGTTTACACTATTTACCGACCACCATGTTGGAGAACCACGGAGGTCCTCCAACATGGCGGCTCCACACTAGGCTCTATAATTTTGCGCGCAACATTTCGACAAATATCTCAGCTTTGGGACAACGCACGGAGAAGTGTCTATAATATCCCAATTTCTTGACTCAATCCACTGTATGTTTTTTAAATATATTTTTTATTCCGTGACAACGCACACACTCTATTGGGTAGTTAAGAGGTAATCAAGTATGACATTTTGTGCAACATTACGTAAAAAGTACCCAAAAGTGCATTAGTGCTGGATTACAAGCAAATAAGTGTCAAGAGAATTATGTCAACAATTTAAAAGCAAAGGAGCCCCTGAGGAATTTCTAACACAGACAGAGTTGTATTCCATTGTTTTCAAAGAGACAAATAGTAAGAGATTTCAGAAGGGTAGAGATAGTATTTAGAAACCAACATTGATAAAAGTAGAAAATGTCAAACAGAAAGCTGAAAACAAAGAGATAGCCTTACTGTTTGCAACTGCTGAGGTTATCTTAAGCAAAGCCATACAAACTGTAGCTGAGTAAACATTTTACTACAGACAAGTGAAGGAAGGCAAACTAAGACTATCACAGGGATGCCAAAATTTTTCAAGATCCTAACTGCCATAATTGAAACCATAACACACTAACAGCATGACTTCTCATGAAATAAGACATTAATTTCGCTTTGTGCATCATAATGCTTGTAGTAAAACAGCATGTAAAATGGCCAGCAGGTTTTCTCACCAACCTGAGTTATGACCATTAAATACCAGCAACATTTAGAAATTGCCTCCTATGGGGTTGTGGGGACGCAGTAACCTAGGGATTAGTACGCTTGCTCCTGATCAAGCCTTCGGGCGTGAGCCCTCGTCGGGGACATTGTGTTGTGTTCTTGAGCAAGCCACTCTCAGAGTGTTTCTCTTGGTCCATGTGTACAAATAAGTACTGGTAAATTTCATGCTGAGGGTAGCCCTGTGATGGACTAGCATCCCATCCAGGGGGGAGTAGAAATACTCATAGTCGCGTCATGCTACAGAATAAGCTCTGGCCTGATGGGCCACTTGGCTCGTATGCAGACTTTACCAGTCTACCCTAAGAAGATAACATTGTCATTGGAAATACACTGACATAATCATTACGTGCATAAAATCCACATCAAGAAGTCTGCAGGGCTGTCAAAAGCAGCCCCTGTTGGTGAAAATCACCATTATCATTATCTCAGCCAGCTACTTTGCTGGCCCAACAATAATACAGCTTACTTCAAAACATACTGGCAACCCATATTTTGGTGTTCTGAAGCCCTGGTTAGGGTCGTTGTGTTGTATTCTTGGGCAGAACACTTAACATGTAGCTTACATTGTGACCTTTTCAAGCACCAAGGTATATAAATAGATACAAACAAATTGTAGGGGGAAAATTTGGGGGGGGGGGGTTGGGGGACAAGATTGACAGTGATGGACAGGCATCCCCTCTGAGGGTAAGGAGGGAAGGGAGAGGTGGAAGGTAAAATACTGTCAGTGATTAATGATCACTTAAGGATCTTTAATGTTCAGGCTTATTTTTTCACTGGAAATAAATTATTGATCCTAGAATTAAGCAAAGAAACATTTTTGTCAACAGACAAGCTCAGGCTTGACTCCAAGTGCCTTCTGATTTAATGCTTCAGTGCTAAATAACTTGAAATGTCACTTACTGTATAACAACTAAGTTAAACATTTATATGACTTACATCTAATATGTACATGTCCTTTTCTACTGATATTTTAAATTGTTTTTATTTTTTATCACAGAGACAGTAAAAGTATTATCATCAACTGGAAAAATATCTATTTAAAAGAATAAATAGGCCAAAATAATTGAAAGCTAAAATTAAAGACTAATATTAATGTAAATGCAATACTCTACAAATTTGGAACATTTTCATTTTAAACATCAAAGTAGGAGAGGCATCAAATGAATAGTTTCTCTACATCATCTGATTTCATTCTTAAATCAAACAGGATAATAAGAGAAAAATTAATAATTATTACAATATTCTCAGTTCTCACCTTGACTTCAGAGTTTTCACCAGATCTCCCTCCTCCAAATTAACCACCATTTCTAAATTTTAACTGAAAAAGACAAACAATGTTAGAAATTTGAACTCAATCTCAAGGGAAATCCAAAACTGACTTTTCTATTAAATTGTTATTGATTGCAGAAATAACTCAATAAAATTGTTCCTTGTTTCTCAGTAATTCCATTTTAAGCTACAGCAGCAGTTCCATTAACCTAGTGATAAAGAACTCACTTGAGTAAATTTAAAGCAGGGTTTTGTACTACTGTGAAAGGTATGGTTTTCAGGCGGTTTAGTCTGGGATAGGGTATAGAATACAGGCAGTTCTGGTCTAGAATAGAGCATAATCTACCGGAAAAGTGGCCAGTGTGTAAATGATTTAGTCTACAACTGGTTTGTTATACCTGATTTTTCATATCCGGTTCTATTTATTATAGAAATGAAACTTGGAAGTGACTTTGTAAGATATTGGTTTTGTTAGCATATTCTGGACTGTGACCATAATTAGGTTTCTACATAGAAAATAGCCATTCTGGGAAAGGGATGGGGCTTTTGGTGCCTAGTGTAGAACAGAATCCCAGATTCAAGTCAATCATGTCTACTATAGCAGGGATCTCATTTGAAAGGCTGGACACTGGACACCAGCCAGCTGGGCAAATTGACGGGCTGTGATGACAATTTGCATGGCTGGTTTGACCTTCTGGAAAAAGGTTTTTCTTACAAAAAAGTTCAGTTCTTAGAGCTTTGCCCACCTGTGAAAAACAATTGCCCTACTAGTAAAATCATTAGAGAAATAACTGGTACAGGATAAGGGTTTCAGTGTCCCAGCGACACAACCCTACCCAAAGATTTACAGAGTACCCCCCCCCCCCCCAAATCCCACCATGAGCATTTAAAGGTGGCGTTAATTTACATGATACATCAGGAATGTGTTTCATGATAACTGCAGAAATTTTCATGTACCCATTGGCTAATTTTTATTGTCAATATGCAGACAGACACATGAATTTATAATTTGTGATGCATCAACAAGTGAGAGCAGACAATTTGTTATCATAAAAAACAAATTGATGTCAGTTTTTCATGCGTCTGTCCTGTTATTGACCATAAATTTCTTCATAACATTGTCAAAGTAGTCTGCAGATCCACAGCTACTTTGACAATTTTATGACAAAATTCTTCCTCGATACCAGC
>JAHPZR010023557.1:65000-79001 GCA_019787425.1 Platygyra sinensis
GACATCAATTTGTTTTTTATGATAACAAATTGTCTGCTCTCACTTGTTGATGCATCACAAATTATAAATTCATGTGTCTGTCTGCATATTGACAATAAAAATTAGCCAATGGGTACATGAAAATTTCTGCAGTTATCATGAAACACATTCCTGATGTATCATGTAAATTAACGCCACCTTTAAATGCTCATGGTGGGATTTGGGGGGGGGGGGGGTACTCTGTAAATCTTTGGGTAGGGTTGTGTCGCTGGGACACTGAAACCCTTATCCTGTACCAGTTATTTCTCTAATGATTTTACTAGTAGGGCAATTGTTTTTCACAGGTGGGCAAAGCTCTAAGAACTGAACTTTTTTGTAAGAAAAACCTTTTTCCAGAAGGTCAAACCAGCCATGCAAATTGTCATCACAGCCCGTCAATTTGCCCAGCTGGCTGGTGTCCAGTGTCCAGCCTTTCAAATGAGATCCCTGCTATAGTAGACATGATTGACTTGAATCTGGGATTCTGTTCTACACTAGGCACCAAAAGCCCCATCCCTTTCCCAGAATGGCTATTTTCTATGTAGAAACCTAATTATGGTCACAGTCCAGAATATGCTAACAAAACCAATATCTTACAAAGTCACTTCCAAGTTTCATTTCTATAATAAATAGAACCGGATATGAAAAATCAGGTATAACAAACCAGTTGTAGACTAAATCATTTACACACTGGCCACTTTTCCGGTAGATTATGCTCTATTCTAGACCAGAACTGCCTGTATTCTATACCCTATCCCAGACTAAACCGCCTGAAAACCATACCTTTCACAGTAGTACAAAACCCTGCTTTAAATTTACTCAAGTGAGTTCTTTATCACTAGGTTAATGGAACTGCTGCTGTAGCTTAAAATGGAATTACTGAGAAACAAGGAACAATTTTATTGAGTTATTTCTGCAATCAATAACAATTTAATAGAAAAGTCAGTTTTGGATTTCCCTTGAGATTGAGTTCAAATTTCTAACATTGTTTGTCTTTTTCAGTTAAAATTTAGAAATGGTGGTTAATTTGGAGGAGGGAGATCTGGTGAAAACTCTGAAGTCAAGGTGAGAACTGAGAATATTGTAATAATTATTAATTTTTCTCTTATTATCCTGTTTGATTTAAGAATGAAATCAGATGATGTAGAGAAACTATTCATTTGATGCCTCTCCTACTTTGATGTTTAAAATGAAAATGTTCCAAATTTGTAGAGTATTGCATTTACATTAATATTAGTCTTTAATTTTAGCTTTCAATTATTTTGGCCTATTTATTCTTTTAAATAGATATTTTTCCAGTTGATGATAATACTTTTACTGTCTCTGTGATAAAAAATAAAAACAATTTAAAATATCAGTAGAAAAGGACATGTACATATTAGATGTAAGTCATATAAATGTTTAACTTAGTTGTTATACAGTAAGTGACATTTCAAGTTATTTAGCACTGAAGCATTAAATCAGAAGGCACTTGGAGTCAAGCCTGAGCTTGTCTGTTGACAAAAATGTTTCTTTGCTTAATTCTAGGATCAATAATTTATTTCCAGTGAAAAAATAAGCCTGAACATTAAAGATCCTTAAGTGATCATTAATCACTGACAGTATTTTACCTTCCACCTCTCCCTTCCCTCCTTACCCTCAGAGGGGATGCCTGTCCATCACTGTCAATCTTGTCCCCCAACCCCCCCCCCCCAAATTTTCCCCCTACAATTTGTTTGTATCTATTTATATACCTTGGTGCTTGAAAAGGTCACAATGTAAGCTACATGTTAAGTGTTCTGCCCAAGAATACAACACAACGACCCTAACCAGGGCTTCAGAACACCAAAATATGGGTTGCCAGTATGTTTTGAAGTAAGCTGTATTATTGTTGGGCCAGCAAAGTAGCTGGCTGAGATAATGATAATGGTGATTTTCACCAACAGGGGCTGCTTTTGACAGCCCTGCAGACTTCTTGATGTGGATTTTATGCACGTAATGATTATGTCAGTGTATTTCCAATGACAATGTTATCTTCTTAGGGTAGACTGGTAAAGTCTGCATACGAGCCAAGTGGCCCATCAGGCCAGAGCTTATTCTGTAGCATGACGCGACTATGAGTATTTCTACTCCCCCCTGGATGGGATGCTAGTCCATCACAGGGCTACCCTCAGCATGAAATTTACCAGTACTTATTTGTACACATGGACCAAGAGAAACACTCTGAGAGTGGCTTGCTCAAGAACACAACACAATGTCCCCGACGAGGGCTCACGCCCGAAGGCTTGATCAGGAGCAAGCGTACTAATCCCTAGGTTACTGCGTCCCCACAACCCCATAGGAGGCAATTTCTAAATGTTGCTGGTATTTAATGGTCATAACTCAGGTTGGTGAGAAAACCTGCTGGCCATTTTACATGCTGTTTTACTACAAGCATTATGATGCACAAAGCGAAATTAATGTCTTATTTCATGAGAAGTCATGCTGTTAGTGTGTTATGGTTTCAATTATGGCAGTTAGGATCTTGAAAAATTTTGGCATCCCTGTGATAGTCTTAGTTTGCCTTCCTTCACTTGTCTGTAGTAAAATGTTTACTCAGCTACAGTTTGTATGGCTTTGCTTAAGATAACCTCAGCAGTTGCAAACAGTAAGGCTATCTCTTTGTTTTCAGCTTTCTGTTTGACATTTTCTACTTTTATCAATGTTGGTTTCTAAATACTATCTCTACCCTTCTGAAATCTCTTACTATTTGTCTCTTTGAAAACAATGGAATACAACTCTGTCTGTGTTAGAAATTCCTCAGGGGCTCCTTTGCTTTTAAATTGTTGACATAATTCTCTTGACACTTATTTGCTTGTAATCCAGCACTAATGCACTTTTGGGTACTTTTTACGTAATGTTGCACAAAATGTCATACTTGATTACCTCTTAACTACCCAATAGAGTGTGTGCGTTGTCACGGAATAAAAAATATATTTAAAAAACATACAGTGGATTGAGTCAAGAAATTGGGATATTATAGACACTTCTCCGTGCGTTGTCCCAAAGCTGAGATATTTGTCGAAATGTTGCGCGCAAAATTATAGAGCCTAGTGTGGAGCCGCCATGTTGGAGGACCTCCGTGGTTCTCCAACATGGTGGTCGGTAAATAGTGTAAACATCTGGAACTTACTTTAGCTATCTAGTCGACTGATTTTCAGAACCGAGCCAATAAACATTTACACAAGCACTTTTCCTAATACCTAAATTCATAAAATGGCTCAAAATCACGAGATAAGTGTTAACTTCTTGTCACGCACCGCCATAACTTCGAAACGAAGGACGCTATTGATCTGGAAATTGGTGACAACAGATTCAAATTTAGTACTTCTTATGCCTGATGAGAATAAAACCTTTAATGGCTCTTTAGTTTTGGATTTGAGAATTTGATGACGTCACATGCACACACTCTCCACAGCAGACTCAAACAGACACAAAAAAACAAATCTCGGTGAAAGAACTGAGTTGCAAGAGAAACAGATACATTTTGCAGGTCTATACTGAAGAAAAACATTGGACATCATCTGGTTGATATCTAAATGCACTTCTATAACTTATTTATTTATTATTATTATTATTATTATTATTATTTTATTTTAGTATTGTTATTGTAATGATCTATTGTAAATAGCATCTTTATTGTAATTATCTATTGTAAATATTAGTTTTCTTGAATTGTAAAGTGCCTTTGATTGTTTCATTAATGGTAAAGGGCGCTATATAAGTAAATAAATTATTATTAAATTATTATTATAAACTTTACAGCTTACTGGACAATGAAAACAAAACGTCTAGCTTGTTTTCTTTTGAAGTAAAAATCAATACCTCATTTCTCCTTACAATCCTAATACATTATCAAACAAGCAGGTAATAAGAATTAAAATAATCATCTACTAGGGGAATTGTCCACAGGGGCCCTCCAATCAAATTAGAGGATGAATTGCCCGTCGTACAGGTAATTTTAAGAGTTTAATATTGGTCACAAAAAGAACAGCATTCACTTTCCAGATGGACAGTTTGAAGTGCACTTTTGAAGGCAGCAAGAGAAGTGGATAAGTTTTCGTTTCCAGATTTCGCGCCGAAACACCGTTGATTGAAATGGCCGCCATGAGGCAAAAGACTTTCTGGATGTTTTATTTGTTGGATGTTCCCTAGTTTTAAGGGAGGGCTCTCTGGGTGTTTTCTTGATTCAACACCAAATTGTCATCACCTCTACCAGAGCCGTAACGGAACCCGGTGAGGAGAATTTATATTGTCATGCAGTTACTTCAAGTGCTATCGTATCCCATATTCCCAGCGCTGAGTTTATAAATCCCAAACTGCTCTTTTCCAACACAATTTTAAAAAAAGGTAGTGGCAGGTCAGTTTTGAATACAAGGCTGGTTGATCTGATGTAGATTTCTCCCAAGATGAACTTAGGAAATGTGTGGGAATCTCAAAAGAGAATTTTTAGCCTACGTAAAATGGTGTGATGGGCTACTATACGGTGTTTTGGGTTTAAAACCACTTGTAAAATGGTCAAAATCCGTAGAAAAGCGCAAAGGAAACACGTAGAAGCTAGATGGAAAGGCTTGCAGATAACACTGGGCGAGATTTAGACAAATTACATTGGGATAAACTAAATTTCTCTGTAAAGGGGGTAAGTTTCTAAAGAAACTATGGTGCTGCGTCGGTGGGAGTATTACCGGATAATTTGGTTTTATCAACTGAGTTGATAAAGTGAATTGGTCACCGTAAAGAGATTCGAAAGCTGACGTTTCGAGTGCTAGCCCTTCGTCGGAGCGAAGGATTCGCTCCGACGAAGGGCTGGCGCTCGAAACGTCAGCTTTCGAATCTCTTTACGGTGGCCAATTCACATTATCAACTCAGTTGATAAAACCAAATTATCCTGTAAATTTCTCTGTGATTGACAGGATTCATGAATTGGCCTGTTTTTAACAAAGCGCGTTTTATAATAGCCCTTATGCATAATGAAATCAGATGAAAAAATTTCATCATCATGATTCGCTTTGAAAATGCAAATTGAATGCAGATTTTATCGTGGACAAATTCCCATCCCAGCAAAGATAAAAAAAAATTCCCCTCGTTAAACAACACGAAGGTGCCAGAGGTTTGAGAAATTTCCCCCAGGCATGGTGGTGAATTTTGTGCATTTGACGCAATCTTGCTTGAGAGCTATTTGCTCAGAAATCAGCATTGTTCTTGTAGTAGTCGAGAATCGGGCAGTAAATGAATACATTGTATTTCTTGACATGTTTACACTTGCAGATTAGAATTGCTTAAAGAGTAAACTTAATTCAAGAACAGCTTCAAATTTACTGCTACCGCCGGCACGGTTCTCATTGAGTTTAGCCGCTAATTGCCTACGCTTTTTATCAACATATCAACATCTTCTTATCTTTGTGTCATGCAAGCAATGTTTGGAATGAGATCGTTTGTGCCTTGCAGCTCAATAAAAGCATTGTTGGTTGAGTAAACTATATTGAGCATGTAACCAAACGCATTAGCTAATGCATGCTTTCCCACGTTGTGGTCGGATTCCTTCAACTAGAAAGGAGCCTTAAGTATGCCTAGTGGACCACTTGCCTCTAGAAGGTATGTTTTGACTATGTTTCAGCTGTGAGTTCTGCAAAACTTAAAACTGAAATGTTATCATTACCTCTTTACGAGTTAATTTCTCTAAGCTACAGTGAACGAAACGGGGTAGCTCGCATTTTCCGCCATATTGAAAAGGACGCGATCGTTGGATTGAATGTATGTTTGTATGAGACTTTTATGTTCACTTTCTTAACACAAGATGTATGTTAAAATTCTCATTTAGGGCATCTTATTGACAAATATCCAAAAGGCTTAAGGAGTGACTACAGACTAACCTGTAAATCATAGCCATCAAATCTGTTCAGTAAAACCCATTGTTGAAACCAAAATTACTATTGGCAAATCAGTTTTTGCTTTTTAGTTATTTCACACAAATAGTAATTCTTTCATGCCATGTTTTTATCCTACTTAAAGTGGTAGATAAAGTACGATGTTGTTATGCCTTTTGCAAAACAGATGCTCTCGTTCACTGCAAATGGTACTCTACAATATGCCTTTGCTAATCTTTTAACGCATTAACACTAGTTTGAACCTCTAATAAGGGTGTATCAACATCTTAAACTTACAAGCGGAGTTCAAGTATTCTCGACAAATAATCTCAGGATGATGTTAAATGCCTGCTTAAGCAGTGATACCTGCGGCAATTCTATCTGATTATGGAATGCGCTTTTTTTCTGTGTTTAGCTTGAGTACATGTATCTCTTTATCCATTGTCAGGCATCTCTTAAGATATTTGTCAAAAGAGTTTGGTGAAACAGCAAGAAAATATCATGTCGTTGACGAGTGTTTTTACTCTCATAACCTTTTTCCTAGATGATGTATGGTTATTGTTAGGAGAATCTCGATGTTGGTCGCTCTCATACCTTGGAAAAATTTAGCTTTGCTTCTTACCTGGCTTTTCTTTATGCTATTAACTACCAATGTTGCTTTTTGCTCAGTTGCCAACGTTTTGAATTCCTTCTTGGATCACCTTTTTTCGTTGTTGTTTTGCTTTCACTTCCAAATGTTTTTCTTATTTTCATCTTTCTATTTTCACTTTGTCATCTAATCTTCTTTAACATATACACTTAAAATCTTTCCCCGCCGGTTTCGTTTTCAATTTAACTGAAATATTATTTTAAGCAAATCAGATACAAAGTAATTAAGTTAATTGGTCAGTCGGAACTACCTCAAGTTCGAATGAATGAATTGTCTGACAAGAACTTTAACTATTTATTCGATAACGCTAAGCTGTTTTATTTGTTCTAATTTGCGTTAATTTTAATGTCAACTCTTGCAAATTATGAATCGATTCTCTCTTACCTCTTGCTAGCGTCCTTTCTTGTTTTCAATAGCAACAAGTCTCCCCCCTTCAACTTTGACTTCTGCAAAAAACAAAAACGAATCTTTGAGTGTGTCTCCTTGTCATAAGATCTCGTAAACTCTTAGCGATATCAGCTTCTCACCTCCGCTTGTAAATCTCTTCACAACGATGATGTGATTGTCAGGGCAGGCGATAACGATTCGTTGATAGGCTGACGATTTTCGCCCATCACTGCTCCCTGAAAACTCCGCTTCTTTGTCCCCAGTCGCACTCTCCATGTTCTCTTCAACTTGAAAAAGGTAGATTCTTAAGGTGGATTGCCTACTTAAACTGAGCAACCTTGTAACGCGTTGTTCTGGTCCCCGGCGAGTTCGTTACGTTTCGGTAGAAGTATGTGGTAAATTTTACTTCTGCAAGCATTTTCACCTACGTTTCAGTTGTCAGCTTTTACAACACTGCCATTGGCTAACTGCTGTTTTGACTTTACTCAACCAATCGTGACAGCTCCTTGTCCTTGGGGAATCCCTAGATATTGCTTCTTCATTTCAACAAAGAACGATAACAAACTCTTTGTCTTTTGTCGGGGTAACTGGGTTTTTCCCTAGAAAATATTAATTTCTGTTTCTTTTCTATGCTCTTGGAGGCATATTAACCCTTTCCGTGGTTTTGACTTGAACTTCGAGTCATACGATGCGTTTTTAAAACTGCCAGATCCTGTTGTGTGACCATTCAAATGAAAGCTACTGCGCACTACTTTCTTGCGTTACTCTTTGTTATACTTTACGAGGTGGTTCTAACTTTTCATTCTGTGGATAAAACCCCGTTGTGTGACCATTCAAATGAAAGCTATTGTATAGTACTTTCTTGTGATACTGTTTATCATGCCACACAAGGTGGTTCTAACTTTTCATTCTTTGGATCAAACCCCGTTGTGTGACCATTCAAATAAAAGCTATTGTATAGTACTGTCTCGTGGTACTGTTTAACATGCGGCACAAGGTGGTTCTAACTTTTAATTCTGTGGATAGAACCATTGTATGACCTTTGAAATGAGAGCCATCGAGCAGTACTTTAATGAGGTACTCTTTAATATGCTGTACAAGGTGGTTCTAACATTTTAGTGTGTGTATAAAACCTGTTGTGTGACCATTCAAATGAAAGTTTTTGAACAGTGTTTTCAATTGATACTGTTAATTACGTTGTACACAGTGGTTCTAATGTGTGGATGAAACCCTAGTGTGTGACCATTCAAATGAAAGTTATGTTCCTTACGCGACCCAAGATGGTTCTTAGTTTTCATTCTGTGGATAAAACCTGTTGTGTGACCATTCAAATGAAAGCTATTGAACAGTGCTTTTAGTGGTACTGTGTATTATACTGCACAAGGTGGTTCTAACTTTCAAGTCTCTGGATGAAACCCTAGTGTGTGACCATTCAAATGAAAGCTGTATGAGCAGTGCGTTAGCTTTGAACTCTGGTTAAAACATTAGTGTGTGAATATTCTAATGGGATCTTTGTCGCCATACTTTCGTGTGGTGTTTGTCACTTTACCTAAGAGGACTCAAAGGAGAATTTTTCAAGCTTGTTCAGTTTGACTTCTAAATTGCTGACCTACTGGCTTTGAACATCTACAGAACATGATACAGACAGACATGATTTATTCACAATCATTACGGCTGCTCGGGGTTGTACTGTTTCATTAGGATGTTCTAGAAGACTCGATCACATAGTGATCAAAATGGATCTATGGCCATCTTTTAGTCAGCCTAATGTCAGGGAAAATCAACCCTTAAAATTGATTGCAGCCAATTTCATTGCAATACGCTCACAAACATCACTAAGCCAAATTGTTGGGAGAATGTCGACAGAGGAGAACAATGTTTGGACAAATTACTCACAAAAAGCGGCTAAACTTTTGTGTTGTTTTGAAACCCTGTTTTTCGTACCATAACGCCTCTAGCGATATGAATACTTCATCTGAGTTGGGTGCTAGTAATACACAGTACATTGGTATAGCTTTAACATTCTTTCAGGTGGCTGAGTGCATCAAACACCAAATGGTGCATGTGGCTATCACCTATTAATTCATCAGGGTGGGGAGTGTAGGGTGTCTTGTCAAAGCACCCTTGCCAGGGCTTATGTTCCAAGTGTCTTACTGAGGAATCTAACGTAATATTTAATAAGTTGTTATGATTGTAATGTTAATTATAGAAACCTAGTTTGAATTTAGATGGTTCTTGAGGAGCTTTACCGTCAAAAGGGTATAGCGTGAACGTGACGTTGAGGAGTTGCTATTTTTTTATATTGAATTTTTATTTATACTTGTTGTATCTTACCACATTGTTATGTGCTGCCAAAGAAAAGGGACGTTGCAACATCAAACCCTTCCGACATTCTCATTTTAATACAAATAAGCAAATGAAATACGTTCCAATTCGTTTTTCCGTCGCGAATCTTTCAGAAGACGTGAAGAACGATTTCTCTGTTTCTTAGCATTCTGCCTGTCTTATTTTGAAAGTATTGCCAGTTTTTTTTGGTAGAAAGCCTCTAGAATTACCTTCCATCGATCCATGACTTGTGCATATTAAGGAAAGACTTTGTAATGAATAAGCGCTCAGCTTTTCTAACATCTAGTGTATTGCATCCAAAAGCCAGAGTTCAAAGCTAACGTACTGCTCATATAGCTTTCATTTGAATCGTCACACACTAGGGTTTCATCCAGAGACTTACAAGTTAGAACCACCTTGTGCAGTATAATACACAGTACCACTTAAAAGCACTGTTCAATAGCTTTCATTTGAATGGTCACACAACAGGTTTTATCCACAGAATGATGTCTTGTGTCGCGTAAGGAACATAACTTTCATTTGAATGGTCACACACTAGGGTTTCATCCACACATTAGAACCACTTTGTACAACGTAATTAACAGTATTAATTGAAAACACTGTTCAAAAACTTTCATTTGAATGGTCACACAACAGGTTTTATCCACACACTAAAATGTTAGAACCACCTTGTACAGCATATTAAAAAGTACCTCATTAAAGTACTGCTTGATGGCTCTCGTTTCAAAGGTCATACAATGGTTCTATCCACAGAATTAAAAGTTAGAACCACCTTGTGCCGCATGATAAACAGTACCACAAGACAGTACTATACAATAGCTTTTATTTGAATGGTCACACAACGGGGTTTTATCCACAGAATGAAAAGTTAGAACTGCCTTGTGTGGCACAATAAACAGTAAACACAAGAAAGTACTGTACAATAGCTTTCATTTGAATGGTCACACAACGGGGTTTTATCCACAGAATGAAAAGTTAGAACCACCTCGTAAAGCAAAACAAAGAGTAACGTAAGAAAGTAGTGCTCAATAGCTTTCATTTGAATGGTCACACAACAGGATCTGCGGCACTTTAAGCCGCATCGTATGACTCGAAGTTCACGTCAAAACCAGGGAAAGGGTTAATAGGCTTCCCAGTGCATAGAAAAGAAACAGAAATTGATATTTTCAGGGGAAACAACCAGGGAAAACCCTGTTATCCTGACAAAAGACAAAGAGTTTGCTATCGTTCTTCGTTGAAATGAAGAAGCAATATCTAGGGATTCCCCAAGGACAAGGAGCTGTCACGATTGGTGGAGTAAAGTCAAAACAGCAGTTAGCCAATGGCAGTGTTGTAAAAGCCGACAACTAAAACGTACATGAAAATGCTTGCAGAGGTAAAATTTGCCGCAGACTTCTAACGAAACGTAACGAACTCGTCGGTGACCAGAACAAGGCGTTACAAGGTTGCTCAGTCGAAGTGAGCAGTCCACCTTGGGAATTTAGCTTTTTCAAGTTGAGGAGAATATGGACAGTGCAACGGGGGACAGAGAAGCGGGTTTTCAGGGAGCAGCGATGGACGAAAATCGTCACCCTATCAACGGATCGTTATCGCCTGCCCTGACAATCACATCATCGTTGTGAAGAGATTCACAAACGGAGGTGAGAAGCTGATACGGTATGCTGAGAGTTTACGAGATCTTATGACAAGGAGAAACACTCAAAGATTCGTTTTTGTTTTTCGCAGAAGTCAAAGTTGAAGGGGGAAGACTTGTTGCTACTGAAAACAAGAAAGGACGCTAACAAGAGGTAAGCAGAGAATCGATGCATAATTTGCAAGAGTTGACATTAATTAGCGCAAGTTAGGACAAACAGACAGCTACAGCGTTATCGAATAAATAGTTAAAATTCTTGTCAGACAATTCATTCATTCAAACTTGAGATAGTTCCGACTGACCAATTAACCTAATTACTTGTATCTGATTTGCTTAAAAATAATATCTCAGTTAAATTGAAAACGAAACCAGCGGGGAAAGCTTTTGAGTGCATTTGTTAAAGAAGATTAGATGACAAAGTGAAAATAGCAAGATGAAGATAAGAAAAACATATGGAAGTGAAAGCATAACAACAACGAAAAACAGTGATCCAACAAGGGTTCAAAACGTTGGCAATAGAACGAAAAGCAACATTGGTAGTTAATGGCATAAACAAAAGCCAGCTACATAGGAGCAAAGCTTAATTTTTCCAAGATATGAGAGCGACCAACCTCGATTTCTCCTAACAATAACCATACATCATCTAGGAAAAAGGTTATGAGAGTAGAAACACTCGTCAACGGCATGATATTTTCTTGCTGTTTCACCAAACTCTTTCGACACATATCTAAAGAGATACTTGACAATGGATAAAGAGATACATGTACTCAAGTTAAGCACAGAAAAAAAGCGAAAATTCCTTAATCAGATAGAAATGCCAGAAGTATCACTGCACAAGCAGGCGTTTAACATCGTCTTGAGATTATTTGTCGAGAATACTTGAACTCCGCTTGTAAGTTTAAGATGTTGATACACGCCTATTAGAGGTTCAAACTTCTGTGTTAATGCGTTAAAAGATTAGCGAAGGCATATTGTAGAGTACCATTTGCAGTGAACGAGAGCATCTGTTTTGCATAAGGCATAACAACATCGTCTTTTATCTAGCACTGTAAGCAGGATAAAAACGTGCCATGAAAGAACTACTATTTGTGTGAAATAACTAAAAAGCAAAAACTGATTTCGCCAATCGTAATTTTGATTTCAACAAAGGGTTTTACTGAACAGATTTGATGGCTATGATTTACGGGTTAGTCTGTAGTCACATCCTTAAGCCTTTGGATATTTGTCTATAAGATGCCCTTTATGAGGACTTTGGCATACATCTTGTCTTAAGAAAGTGAACATAGAAGTCTCATACAAACAGTATACTCAATCGCAAGATCGCGCCCTTTTCAATATGGCGGAAAATGCGAGCTACCCCGTTTCGCTCTCTGTAGCTTATAGAGAAATTAACTTGTCCAGGGGTAATGATATCATTCCAGTCTTAAGTTCTGCAGAACTCACAGCTAAAACATAGTCAAAACATACCTTCTAGAAGCAACTGGTCCACTAGGCATAATTAAGGCTCCTTTCTAGTTGAAGGAATCCGACCACAGCGTGGGAAAGCATGCATTAGTTAATGCGTTTGCTTATCTGCTCAATATAGTTTATTCAACCAACAATGCTTTTATTGAGCTGCAAGGCACAAACGAGCTCATTCCAAACATTGCTTGCATGACACAAAGATAAGAAGATGTTGATAAAAAAACGTAGGCAATTAGCGGCTAAACTCAGTGAAAACCGTGCCGGAGGCAGCAGCAAATTTGAAGCTGTTCTTGAATTGAGTTTACTCTTTTGAGCAATTCTTGAACTGCAGGCTTAAACATGTCACGAAATACAATGTATTCATTTACTGCCCAATTCTCGACTACTACACGAACAATGCTGATTTCTGAGCCGAAATAGCTCTCAAGCATGATTGCGTCAAATGCACAAAATTCACCACAGCCTGGCTTGTGGGAAATTTTCTTAAACCTCTGGCACCTTCGTGCTGTTTTCACGAGGGGAATTCTTTTTATCTTTGCTGGATTGGGAATTTGTCCACGATAAAATCTGCCGCAATTTGCATTTTCAAAGCGAGTCATAGTGATGAAATTTGTTCATCTGATTTCATCCTACATGAGGGCTATTGTAAAACACGCTTTGTTAAAAATAGACCAATCCATGATTTCTGTTAATCACAGAGAAATTAAGTTCAAATTATCTCATGTAATTTTTCTAAATCTCGCCCAGTGTTATCCGCAGGCCTTTCCATCTAGCTTCCATGTGTTTCCTTTGCGCTTTTCTACGGTTTTTGACCATTTTACAAGTGTTTTAAACCCAAAACAGCGTGAAGTAGCCCATCACACCATTATTAGTAGGTCAAAAATTCTCTTTTGAGATTCCCACACATTTCCTAAGTTCATCTTGGGAGAAATCTTCATCAGATCAACCAGCCTTATATTCAAAACTGACCTGCAACTACCTTTTTTTTTAAATTGTGTTGGAAAGAGCATTGGATTATAACTCAGCCTGGGAATATGAGATACGATAGCACTTGAAGTACCTGTATGACAATATAAATTCTCCTCACCGGGTTCCATTACGGTTCTGGTAGTGGTGATGAGAATTTGGTGTTGAATCAAGAAAACACCCTGAGAGCCCTCCCTTAAAACTAGGGAACATCCAACAAATAAAACATCCAGATGTCTTTTGCCTCGTGGCGGCCATTTGATCTAAATCAGCGGTGTTTTGGCGCGAAATCTGGAAACGAAAACTTATCCACTTCTCTTGCTGCCTTCAAAAGTGCACTTCAAACTGTCCATCTGGAAAGTGAATGCTGTTCTTTTTGTGACCAATATTAAACTCTTAAAATTACCTGTACGACGGGCAATTCATCCTCTAATTTGATTGGAGGGCCCCTGTGGACAATTCCCCTAGTAGATGATTATTTTAATTCTTATTACCTGCTTGTTTGATAATGTATTAGGATTGTAAGGAGAAATGAGGTATTGATTTTACTTCAAAAGAAAACAAGCTAGACGTTTTGTTTTCATTGTCCAGTAAGCTGTAAAGTTTATAATAATAATTTAATAATAATTTATTTACTTATATAGCGCCCTTTA
>JAHPZR010023558.1:0-24452 GCA_019787425.1 Platygyra sinensis
AATTGCTCACAAAAAGCTAAAATTTTGTGTTGTTTTAACCCTCTTTTTCGTACCAAAAGGCCTCTAGCAACATGAGTAACAACAACAACAACAACAACAACAACAACAACATTTATTTATACCAAAAGAATTACAGATAAAAGTAATACATAGATTTAAAACTAAAATGTGGTATTAGCTGCCTATAATAACCATAACGGCTAAGAAAATTAGGCAGCTATCTATGGAATACTTCTTCTGAGATGGATGCTAGTAAACAACACGCTGGTACAGCGTTTAGCATTCTGTCAGATGGCTGCATCAAATACCAAATGGTGAATTTGGCTAGTACCTAAAAAAAAGAATTTGGCTAGTACCTATTTATACACCAGGGTGGGGAGGGTGGCGTGTCTTGTCAAAGGACCCTTATCAGGGCATAAGCTCCAAGTGTCTTACTGGGGAATCTAACTTAATATTTAATGAGTTGTTATTATTGTAATGTTGATTATAGAAAACTAGTTTGAATTTACATGGGTCTTGAGGAGCTTTACCCTCGAAAGGGTATAGAGGTGAACGTGACGTTGAGTTGCTATTTTTTGATATCGAATTTTTATTTGTACTTCTTGTTTCTTACCACGTTGTTATGTGCTGCCAAAGAAAAGGGACGTTGCAGCATCAAACCCTTCCGACATTCCCATTTTAATACAAATAAGCAAATGAAATAAGTTCCAATTCGTTTTTCCGTCGCGATTCTTCCAAAAGACGTGAAGAACGATTTCTCTGTTCCTTAAGCATTCTGCCTGTCTTATTTTGAATGTATTGCTGGTTTTGTTTTGTTTTTGTTTTTGCTAGAAAATCTCTAGAATTACCTTCCATCGATTCATGACTTGTCCATAATAAGGAAAGATTTTGTATTGAATAAGCGCTTAGCTTTTTTTAGCATCTAGCGTGTTGTATCCAAACGCCATTTATGTATTGATCACTCAAACATGAAAATAATCGAGGTACTAAAAAAGACATAATTGGTTGTGAATGACGTTCGTTGATTGACAAACTGTCAAATTATGACCAAGTCCCGTCCAATCACGTGTCGCTTCAGGTGCTTTGGAGAACACGCGTGCAAACAAAATTAAAAGTACACACCAATCGCTTCTCGTAAAAGTACAAACGTCACACTTTAAATGGTCTCCTGTAGCTATTTAAGAGACAAGGAAACTTCCAGTCGTTCTGCGGTGTTTATTGCGCAGTAAAAATTGTTTCAGAGAAATTTTATTGTTCGTAAATGTTGTGTTTGGGGCATTTGGTTTGAGTGGAGAAGAGCTATGGAGAGATGACCGCAATTGAAGGTGCGTTTCCGCTTACTTGTTTCGAAACTGATTTAAGGCTTCATAATCTGCGTTCTAAGCTTGGTCTTGTTCCATCTATTTTTTTCAACTAGCCCTGTTGTATTTGAGACGGATGGTAGCACGTAGATCGTAAAATTCCGATTCACTAGCTGTTTTGATTTAAGCATTAAGCTCTGATGATGTTTTTGTCCGACATTTAGACTGCCTCGTTTCTTTCAGTTAGCATTTCGTAGCATTTCAGTGATGTACCTCAACAGTCAGACTCGATGCGAATTGGAATTGCTTACTCGCCTGATAAATTTCACTAGTTTTGGCTGTGTGTAATAGGTTAAAATAACAAAATTCGTCGTAAGCGCACTCTGGAATCTTTTTTAGCCAGTCTTTGTGGACAGATCTCAATGTTGCGTGATGTGCGCGCTTCGTTTCTTTGTAAAATCGTTCGCAGTTTAGAATCAAAATTGTAGTTTAGACGGCTTCAAGCGGCTCTATGATTTGATAACTTTGCAGAATGCACACTTTTAAGCGATTAGCGAATTTGTGCTTTAGTACAGATCTCCCAACATTGAAGAACAAAATGGCTTGTTATGAAAACTTAATTCCATGAGGCTTCTTCCTAGCGTGGGGTTTCTGACGCAATAACAAAGAATGCTAATTAACCAGTCCTACTTACAAAGGGGAGGAGCGAAGGTAGAGAGAGAACCGATTTGGATCTCCTGCACCACGCGTGTGCGACTCTTAGCATTTCGAGACATGACATGCCATTCCATTCATTCGATGTTTTTAATCTTTCGTATATTGTTCGTGTTAGGAGCGCATTTCTGATTTACGCTTTCTTTAGATAGTTGACTATCTTTTCCCGATTGCAAAAATAAGTTTAACCATACACGCGCGAAGTAAATGCGGTTTGTCTACACTTCAAGTTAACAGATGCAGTTTATTATTTAGATCAGCAATGTTTTTACATATATCTACTGTAAACTTTGTGCTGAAGCATCTTCTGTAATTGCCTATTCTTGCGTAAGCAATCACCAAGCTGTTGAGAAAGTGAATTTTGCTTCAACGGTTGTATAGATTTTCGCAAATGAAAGTAGAGGGAACCAATGTTGAGCTAGCGAACTACTTGAGATACTCGAAATTTTATAGCGTGTTGTGATATCTAAAATATTTAACACCGTAGTTGTCCTGTGTAACCATTACGTCGAGGACTGATCGGAGCAATAATGTAGCTTGTTTCTCCTGCTTATATTGAGTGTAGGTCTTTGGCGCCTATAAATTTTTCTTTTCTTTGGAACGATAATCACGTTTCGCTCAATGAAAAGAAGATCTCTTACCTTGGTTTGATTGTGGCAAATAAGTTCTAATCTTCGTTAAGATCTTTCCGGGTGTACTTTCCAATGAGTATGTGCCTACCGTCTCTCCTTTAAAAGTAGATGATATTTGCAAAGGAGTGGGTTACAAATAGTAGAAAGAAAATAACATCGGGGCAGTGTATATTTCCTTAAATACCTGGTTTTCGTCGAATCGTTATTATTTCCCCAGCAGCCGAGACCATTTGTATGTTTTTCCCGTCAATCACTTCTACTTGGCCAATCTCGAGTCCCATTTGAACCGTAAACTCTGCAATTGTTCAAGTTTTAGACAATGTTTGTTAAAAACTATAGCGAAATCTTTGGAAATATGACGCAGCATGTGCTTACTCCCATTTCGTGAGTCGTACATTATGACTGCTTGGCAGTACATGTGGAAGGGACCTCCCCATACTCGAACAAATTCAACGAAATCATTCGAAGGGTCTCTCGGCTGGTACATATTGGGTTTGATTCGAAAGGGAAATACCAATCTTTAAGTTCAAACGACTCTCACTCTTGCTCAAAGCAATGTGCTTCAATCGGCGTGGTAACACAGCAATCTAATTTTAGCCCTCTCTGTCAGCCAAAACGTTCTCTCCCACGCGTGCGCGTAAAAGCGCGCCCCACATACGCGAGCAGTAACACACAAACGCTCGCTAATGATTTCTTTCTTTTAAATTCTTCAAATAGAATCGAAGCTCTGCTTCATGGTCGGTAGCATGGTTCTAAACCTGTTTCTAATATTTGTCGAACCTAGCAGTCCTGTAATGTTGTTTTTTTTTCTGAGAAAGCTGAAGTGTTTGCCCTTTGGCAGTTCTTGTTGCACATTGAATATGATTAGTGCAATGGGAGGGGATAGAGGTAGAGAGAAAAGAGATTAATAGATTCTGATCAGTAGCACCTCGTGGGTTTCAATCGATCTTTCTAGACACATGGCACATTGCATAACATTTTTCACCACGCGAGATTCGTGTTTTCATCTGGACTCGTGTTGTTTCAAAGGCTGTGAAATGCACTATACTTTGCGCGCATTAAATGGCGAGCGATTTCACACAAAACAATGTCACAAAGCTGATTTTTCACTGAGTTTATTTATGGTTTGGTCATATCATCTTGAAATCCTTTTGTAAATGTATCTGCCTTTCGCGGTCAACCTCGTCAACGTGGCGTTGAGGCTGTCGAGGAAATGAAACTTTTTTCAAGCCTTTGTCAACATGACGGTTACAAACGACTGCACAGTAGGAACAAAGCACAGCTTACTCAAACTTATATACGCGCGCAAATCTGTTTGTTTCACTGGATAATGCCCTTATTTTGTTTTTTGATTATGCCTCAGAACAAACCATCAGAAGATACGTTTGTAATGCTCTAGCCGATCACCTCAGAGCGCAAACTTCGTTTATGTTCTTTTGTTATATTTTGGTGTTGAATCGTACAGACTAATTCGAACAACAGTATTCAAAAGTAGGTTGTGTTTTCAGTGCGCCTGTGTTGGTTGGAGTTAAACGACCCTTGCTGATCCTCGGTTAGCAATAAAATGAAGATTTCATGTTAGGACGGCACCGGTTTTTGATCCAGTTGAACCGATCACTTAAGTTCGGATAAAACTGAATAAGTGCATTTTTATTTCTTTCCTCACTCGTAATATTTTCTTTTCTTTGTGAGAAAGTGTCCTCCTTTGACGATATCAAATCGTTAAAAGAAAACGTTTATTATAACATAAGCGTTGCTAACTTCGTTTTAAAATTGATCATTTAGCGAATCGGTCTTTACCTGTCTCACGCTTTCGCTTAATTTCAACGATTTCTACCTCCGACGTCATAACTTTGAAGTGATCCCTATTCCCCAAATCATTCGTCCTAACTTCACTTCAATTCCTGTAATAAGTAAGGATGAATGTCGTCTGTTTGAAAGATCTTGAATAGTGCACGAACAAAATGGAATTCAGCAGCATTACTTCCGTTCGAATCGTAAAGTACGATTGCCCGGCACAGGATAGGCACTGACAACGCGCTCCCAAATTTTAATCACTTCAACAAATGTTTTAAGACGAATATAGCGGCAGGTCTGCGAAACTTCCTTCGCGATATCGATAAGTGGTATTTCTAAGTTGCATATGACGTGGATTCCAAGCGCGGCCACCTTTTCAGCTTATCGGCGCCAATCACTTGTTTACAGAGACAATAGGGGCCAGAAATACCTTTTAGAAGCAGGTTTCTGTTGTTGATATTGGGTGATTATCCGCGTAACTGCAACAAGTTCGCGCGCGTAGGGCGTCTTTCGTCGCTCGCGTTATCCTGTTGCATGTGCATGGCGATTTTTATTTGCGTCACTTTTTAATACGTACAAAGAAATCTGAGAATCTTAGTGGCGCAGAAATTGTAAAGCTGATTGTCATGATCATCCAGTTAAGGCTAGTTCTGTCAGGATATTTTCTCCTACTTTGATTGATGACGATCAGTTTTCGCACAAAGTAAAGAGGAGGGACTGTGATTCAAAGAGGTGTTATTTCGATCACTGAACGTGGAGATGAGCATTTATGTCGCAATTGCGTCATTTTTGTGAAAAACATTCCAATTTTCTTTAGTTCTCTTAGATTTATTGCCCCATCTTGGTCGCTTATGTCGGAATATGTGTTGTAGTTTGCGCAAAGCAAATCATTTGCTTATGCAGGAGTCTCGAAAGTTGTGCGCAGATTAGCTATTAGTGCAGAATTGATCTCATGAAAGCTTGATGGCTCGACTGTCAAATGTTCGACCGTAGTTTGATCCGAGCGATTTTATATGCGTGCGCGAAACTTGCTCGAGCATTTACAAGGGTCATTTTTACGCTAAGTACATTGCATCCTTCAAGTCTGTTAGCGATTAAAATTCGGTCTTGGGAAGGACACATTTTCAGCCCGTAAATTGCCTTAAAAAAGTACACACAGTTGTTTCTGCACAGAAAATGTGATCTTTATTGACTTAACACTGTAGTATGCCTTGAGCATTCTGTAGACGTCCAAGCTTTCTTTCACATTCTGCGATCAAAATCACAAAGGAGAAAATTATAACCGATAAATCGACAAATTCTAGCCATTTTAGAGATAAACATGCAAGTAGTCATAGGCGTTCTCGTAAATTTCTGAAAGTAGAATTTGGATGAGTGAGTTGTTTCGCGTCCTTACCTTAATACCTCATCTTGTACATTCTTTTAAAATCTATCCAAGTCCAGCAATTGTCGACCCGGTATCCTATGGTGAAGAATAAGAATAAGGAGGACATTGAAGTGATTTGATTCACGCCAGAGTTTTTAAAGGTACTTAACGTCTTACTTCTCGATACAATAGAAACAAGCAGGTCAAGAGAGTTAAGAAACTTGTCGACTTTAAGATATTGTCCAGGGGGAGCGAAGTTAAGCGAACCACAGGGGTACGGCAACAAGATGAAGAACGTCGCTGAAACAGTTCAGTGAAAAGAGCAGCGTCTGTACTTTTGCGTTATTTATCTTGGTGTAGTTGTTTGCCCTCTCTGGAAACCACTTGAAGTGTTTAAATTCTATGTTGCGTCGGCGAGAACGGCAACCATTATGGTGAAGATTCAAGTTGTCGTTTTAAAATGAAACGCTGTAATTCGATATTCATTTGAAAGAAAGCTCCGCATGCCTCAGACAAACTGAATAACTTAAGATGATGCAGCAACTGTTTGTTAAAATATCAACTCCTTATTTAATTTACGTGGTACTCGCTGTCGCTGTCGCATCTCTCTTTAAACAAGAATGCGTAGACGTGGGTCAACAGATATGAAAGCTGATATTAATGCAGCGTGAGCATTCATACAAACCTCCTCCAGGGTATCGCGTTACGTGGAACTTGCATCCTCCCTTAGCTTCTACCGTTAGTGTGGTTGGCGTGTTTTGTTGTGTTCGTTGTGGTGTTTTATGGATAATTCGTCCTGACAAGGCCGTGAAACCTAGCAGAATCATAGTTCAACTCAAATCCAAATACATTTGAAATTTCCTGCAAAGCGAAATTGTTATATAAATACTCACCTCCAGTGCTTGAGTCATACCGTAAAATGACAGTGGAACAACACAGAGGGAATCGCCTTCCAAGATGCACTTCTTCATAAAAGTCGTTTCTGGGATCGTGTGTCTCAATACCTGTCATGTTTCGCCAGATCGTTTGGATAGATGTTTCCGTCTTTTATAGCGAATGGTTATTTTCACAATGTTTTCTGGAAATCTGCTTCGCTAAACAAAACTTTATTCAAATTAGGTCTTTAGTACGCGGATGCTGTGAGTTTTATCATTCAGCTCAGTGGGCGGAGCAGAAGGAAGGGAGAAAACCGATTTTAAACAGATCGTCGTAAGATCGTTTTCACGTGACGTCATCGAGTTCTAAAATCCTAGAGATTTTTATCGCGAACCCCTAATTCTATTTGAAATATTACATATGCACAAATTCCCAGGCGCAAAACATGACCTTTATTTCTTTCTCGCTACAGTTCTATTGAAAGGTTGCGTTGTATCAATCTGCAGACTTCCTACATCAGTGCGCTTGGAAACATGCTGTAAGAAGATTAGAAAGAAGAAAATTACGAGGCGAAAATCTACAAATTATTGCACTTCCAGAATGTGTGTGAGACCATTCACGAGCAATTTCTTGTTGCAACTTTTAAGGGGTCCTTTATTTTGACTTCTTACCTCTTTTTATTGGATACTTCTCAACGGTTACCCAAGTCCAAAAGGTGTTGGTTTCGTAGACTATAGTGAACAATGTAAAAGAATGATTGTAGTGATTTATCAATATTCTGCCAACCAAGCGTTAAGTGAGTCACAACGGCAGCGGAAACGAACAGGTCGCTAAAACGGTTTAAGTTATACATCTCAGTACTTTTATTAATAGTTTCTCGAAAGCAACAACTTGAAATAACCAAATTATACTTTAGCATGAAGGTGAAATGTTACGGTGGAGCTTTCCCATTTCCTTTTTGAAACAGATCGTTATCATTGCATATTGATCTAAGACGTCTAAGGCTCTGTCATCGATAGACAAACAGAGTGTATCTAAATAATGGCGAGATGCTTTAGAGAGGATAAATCAACTTTGTAATTCGGTTTGTACTCGGTGGAGTCGCCATTGTTTACAGAGTCAGGTGATTATTTTTACAAACCTCCTCCTGGACGCCGCGTAACAAGGAAAGTGTGTCCTCCGCCTGAGAGTGTTAAAATAGTTGGTCTCCTACGGTTTATCTGCCAGGGAGTTCTGTGGTCAATTCGTCCAAACTGCTCGTGGAAATCTGATAAAATTCAATTCAAATCTAAGGAAAATTTGAGATTTTTGCGAAGCAAAACCGAGTGAAAACTAACCTCCGGTCCTCGAGTTGAAAGTAAATTTAACATCGGGACATAGATGGAAACGTCTTCCAACCTCCACTTCTTCAAAGAAGTCGTTATTAGGCTCGTCGTGTTGACAGCAATTCATTTTTGTTCCGACTGTCTAGTTATTTGTATGCAATTGAAGAGAATAGTTGTTCGCTCCTTAAAAATGTTATTTGACAAATTTGCTTCGCTAAGCAAACGCTTATTCAAAAGAAGTCTTTGTTTGTGCAGACGCACAGTGACTATTTGTATTATTGTCGCGATGTTATTTTTTTGTCTTGCGCGCGCGCGTGTTAGTCGTGGGTGTGCTTGTTGTGGATTCGCGCACCCTCGCGCGCACGTTTCATTCTCACGCGACTCCTGGCTGAGCGCGCGCAAGACAAAAAAATAACATCGCGACAATATTACAAATAGTCACTGTGCGGTTTGGGCGGTTTGTTTATGTATTTCTTCGCAGCCAATTTCAGTCTCTTTGACGCGAACGAATATTTCAGCTCCACACATTTTAAAAAATTAAAAAAACTAAAAAGCGAAGACACATTTATCCACCGTAGCATATCAAAAGTGAATTATTTGCCCTTGTATCGCTTGTTGGAAGCGCGTCTGTGATTATGCGAACTGTGAATACAGTTATTGGCTTCCACACGACTGAGAATGGAGGGATGGCGCTAGGGAGAGAAAGCAGTTTGATTTTTGTTCTACACATATCTCTGTGGCAAAATATATCGGTTGCAAGGAAATATTTGTATTTCTCGATTTTTCCGTCTCCACTCGGCGATAACGTATTTATATTTCTTCTGTAGTTTTATTCTCGAGAGCCGCAAGCAGTGTTTTTGCGCGCGCAAAGTAGAATGAGTAGACACAAGTACATAACATGTAAAAGAAACGTTTATTAGGTCAACATCATTATTACAGCGAGTGTTTCTACACTAGTGTTCGTGTGGTGACATGCATTCAGCTCTTTCTTTCCCCTCCTTGACCTGTTGAGAGAGTTAAACCAACGTTGTTTTAGTCACCTTGCCATACTTGCAACATTTTAACGATCACAAAGCATGGCGACATCGACGGCAATTTGGTGTATAAAACACTAAAACACCTAATGTATCGCTTATCTCAAACGCAGAATAAACCCAGTAAGAAGCGTAAATGAATATTTTATTCTGTAAGTCAGTGAATGACGGAAGTAAGACCAAAATCGTATCGATGAGGTTCTGTTATCCACCATTTTGTTTTCTCAATTGCGCAAAGAATTATTTGCCTCTTTCCTCAACAGGTCAACTCTCAGCACATAACTTCTTAACTAGAATCACTCAAGTCAATTTATTAGCGCGAACTTCATGACATTTTGTGCCATCTTATGTCTACCTTGTTTCTGACAACGAAAGTGACACGCAACAAAATCACATTTCAGTCGACTTACCTCGTTCAAACCGTTACATAATTTGGACCATCTAATTCATAGCCATCGGTGATCGTTTCATATTCTTAAAGGCAAAGAGAAGAATCTTACTTTCGTGCTTTTTAAGTAAATGCCAACAAGAAAAACATTTGCGAAATACCTCCTGTCCATCGGCGCTGGAACTCCACCACGTTGTACGACGTTGTCACGATTTTTAGTCTTCTAACGTATCGAGTACGTCCTCCAACCGAAACTGGATATCGTTCATTGCTCACTAAGCAAGCTCTGTGAACTTCAAACCCTGTTGTGAGTAAGCGATGAAGAAAGGTAATCATAAAGGGTTTGATTGTTTAACCAATAACGTGTCGAAGCAACTCAGTGTCTCACCTCCGTCTTGCTTTCGGAAAATCGTCGCTACATGTTGTTTTTGCCGATAAGGGTTATAATATATTCTGTATAGTTTCAATACCTCGCAACTGTTAATAAAATCAGTAGTCTGATACCCACTCATTTTAGCCAAAAGTCTGTTTTTTAACAAAATTGCAGTATTCGAACTCGATGACTTTTTATAGAGATATCACAGCAGTTTTACGAGTCAGCACCTTTTGTACAAGGTTGTCAAGTGATGTCATATGTATTCCAAGCTCCCCTTGCGGTCGGGAGTATTTATGGGAAGATTACGTCAGTAGTCACAAGGGGTTGATTGAAATCATCACGAATACAGCTTAAATGCCAGAAATCGGAGCAAATTGTAATTACCACATAGCGAACAAAGCTTCGCGACTCAATTTGATACACTTATGGGGGATGCTCAGCAAGTCGATTGTGCACAGAAAATCTGCTCTGAAATCGAGCGCTGTTGAATTTGTGCGACAGATGAAATTGATTTCGCTTACTGGAGGGCGAATTGATGTCGGCTAATTTTGCTGGATGATATGGGTGAATTCTGCCAAGCTTTGCCATAGAACTGGGCTCTGCAAAACAGTATAAATGTTTATCAAAACGACGGTCCAATTTGAATTCAACAGCGTGTTAACTGCTGTCTACATATTCTTAAATAACGGATAGTTGTTTTGAATAACAACAAAATACAAGAAGGGCATTGATTCTCTGAGGCATAAAACTTGTTCATCCAAAAGTACTATCAAATCAAATCTTTATTTACTCTATTTCGGTTACAGAAGAAACTAAAAAAACACAGCAGATAAACATTTTGCTTTTATAGTAGGTGAACATTTTATACACTTTTATAACACAGAAGAACAAACTTAAATTCTTTCTCAATACAGTTTCAAACTGCGTTATGAGCAATCTCTACATTTCTAAGGTCGCTGTGCTCCGAAGCAATCTGTAATCAAGATCAAAAAGGAGAAAATATAAATGGAGTTATTATAACGTGCAATCTCAGAGATAATGCACATCCATTGGCCTGCCATCTCCTCTTGTAACATTAGAAGTCATATTCTTATGTTATAATTTGGTACCTCAGTTTACTCAAATCTTCTTGATGATTACATCAATCCAAGTAAACCAGCTTAGTGCCTCGTAGACTAGGGTGAAAATTATGCAAGAATGGTATTAGAAACTGAGATGATTAACTCAACTACTAATTCTCAAGAATGTGTAAATCTGGCTCAGTCTTAGAATATGCGGCCGTCTGTACAAGCGATGAGAGTCTATGTAGAATTGAAAACTAAGACGTTATTTGTAGAACGCCTCGCTTCCGTTCGACAAACTCAATGCCTCTACATAATTTCATCAATTTCCGATTTAATTCTCGCTGTACTCGGCGTGGCTGTCCAGTGGTTGTTAGATTTTCTTTTCTAAGAAATCTGTGACGGTCAGCAAGGAAGTTAATGCCCAGTCTCTTGACGTAACTCTAAAAAAGTCGTTAATACAAACCCCCTCCTGGTTTGCGGTTGATAACGTATTGATTTCCTCTGTTCGATAGAACTGTTAACGTAGTTGTGGTTCCTCGGGTTATCCGCTGCGGAATTCTTCCGACAATATATCCAAGCTTGGCATCAAAACCTAAGAGGTTGCAAGTCTAAGTAAATTTCTAATTTTCAGCAAAGCAAAACTGTGATAGAGACCTACCTCCTGTCCGCGAGTCGAAAGTTACGATTACATCGAGACGGTGACCACAATAATTTGTACCAATGTACACTTCTTCAATGACGTCGTTGTAAGGCTCGTCTGTTTCCGTCCCTGACATTTTTTCTCGGATCGTTTAGATACTTGGTGCACAGCGACTCGGAGGGGATGCTTGTTTGCGCGTTAAAATTATCATTTGACAAAGCTGCTTCGCTAAGCAAGTGTTTAATATTCAAATTAGGTCTGTTGTACAGACGTATAGACTTTTAGTTCATTATAGCAACGTCATTGTCCCTCATCGCGTGCGTTTTAGTTGCGTGTTCTTCTCTGATAGGTTTGCCACGCGTGCAAGTTTGCTTCCGTATTTACGCAGTGTTAATTTCACCGTTACGCGCGAATGCATAGTTTAGCTCTACATTTCTTTTCTCTTTTTCCTGATATGCATTCTAAAAGTCCTTTTCATTTAAGCCAAAAGCATATCACCTCAAAGAGCCCCATTTTTGTCTGTCCTGTAGTTCGTCTGGTCTAAACGCGCGCGCGTCCCTGTAACGCTTGAATGGTTTAATTAAGTTTAGTGGGCGGAGCAAGAGGAAGGGAGAGAACAGCGTTTGAACAGACTTATGCCTCTTGAGTGCCTTATTTTCGATTTATTGACGTCACATCAAATCTCGTTTTTACAAAGTGCAAGGGTAATTCCCTTTTGGCAGTGACTGACGCTTTTCTAAGCCTTGCTATTGATGGCAAGTAAACAAATACGTTTGACCTCCGTGTTTCTTGATTCAAGTGCTGCCGCAGGGTCTCCATTGTCTCTGCACGCCTTGTCTATTTCACAAACTTGGCAACGAAATCGTTCGTTTGGGAGCTCTACTGGGAAAATTTACATAACAAATAGCGAACTCGAGCAAAGCAACCGCTAATATAGAAAAAACAAGAGGTTTGCTTCTAGCGTTTTATCACTGATGTCGGTCCCAAAGCACGCTTCGAAGCCTGCTTTCCCGACTTAAACGCGCGTGGTTTTTGCGCATTTTGCTAGCTTCTAATGTAGTTTGTAGACTCGGGTAAGGCTCTACAGTATTTGCAACGATACAATAATAGAATATTATTATTTCTCGTAATACTAATCGCGAATACAATAAAAGTAAGTAGTAACAAGTGTGGTAAGGAGTAAAATTCCACCATGAGAAGAAGGCGTTTTGAACCAATGTCACAAACAATAACACATACCCAATTTTCTACACCAAAAAATTAATTTTATTCACTTCACACTACAGTTTGAAGCATTTTGTTGTGAAGAAATCTGCAAATGTCTGATTTCTAGCAGTGCTCCGTGGAACAATCTGTAATCAAGATCACAAAAGAGAAAATTAATTCTTGATAATCGACAATTTATGGTAATTTCAGTGCCTCATTGTGATTTTCGTAAACGTATAAAATTATGCTTCAACGTCGCATGCCATCCTTCACACAAAGAACGAAAATTCTTCTCAGTTGGCTGAGGGTTGAAACAACTCAATAGCGAAGGCTACTGTTACATTAGGGTGATCGAACGAAGAAGAGATTTGCGCAGAGAGATTAGGAATCTTGTGTATCGTCTTCTTACCTTATAATTAATTTCTTGGAATCTAGTCAATAAGAACCCAAGTGAACACACTGTTGGTATAGTACTCTGAGATGAAAGACAAATAACGATTTTAGACGTTGAAGTGATGTTACCTCTAGTTCTCAAGAACTTTGGCATGTTTCTTCATGCAAAATAAATACATTGTAAACGTGATTCATACTTCCTCCTCGCTCTCGGGTGACAGTGAACCGGTGGCCATTGTCTGATACGATGGTTAATGTAGTCGATATTCCATGTTGTGCAGTTCTGTTGACGATCCTTCCGTTTTGGGGGGTAAAACCTAACAGAATTCACATGAACCCTAAGTACATATACATTTGAAACGGTGAACAAAAGGAATCTGAGATAAGACTAAAATCAAACATACTTCTTGATGTCGTGTGGTAAGTTAATGTCACGTCCGGACTTGGAAAGCAAAGTCTTCCAAGATACGCTGTTTCAATGAAATTGATTATAGGCTCCGGTGGCTCAAAAGGAGACGACATCTTTTGTCCGATCGCTTAGAGTTCACCGTACAACTACGAGAGAGCACGTGTTTGCGCGCTACTGGTTTGGTTCGGGAAAGCTGCTTCGCTAAGCATAACTTAAGGACGGTGCCTACTATTGTCATTGCGCATACGGTCTGCGCATCTCGAGATACTCGGATTTCCTATGGGTGGTGCTTATAATACAGGGATATTTTTGCGCGGTTTAAAACTATGCGGAGAAAGTAGAACTTAGCAAGTGCTCTTGGTATCCAAAAAGAAAATTGGGGGTAACCACGCATTTTTCAGAGATAATTAAGCTTCAATTGGGAAATAAACGCCATACATTGCTTTGTATTTTAAAGCTTTTTACAAATATTGCTGATTAATTATCTTCGAAAAATGCGTGGTAACCCCCAATTTTCTTTTCAGATTTCAATAGCACTCGTTATGATTTGCTTTTCCCGCATATTCAGTGAACTGCGCAAAAATACCTTTGAATTAGTAGGCACCGTCCTTAATCAAATGAGTTCATTGTTAAGCAGACACAGTGAGAGTGAAAAGTGATGTCGCAGCATTATTTTCGCGCGCATTTTAGATATACATTTGTTTTATTTGAGTGCTCCTCCCCACATGCGCTCGCGTTTCGGTTTCGCGTTATTTTTCTTCCGTGTGCGCCTGTATTTTTCGTTCGCGTAAATCCTTTGTTTATTCGTGTCAAATGCTAGTGTAAAGCAACTTTTTCTCTCAGCTGACAGCTCTAATTTCTTCTGCATTAGATTATCAGACCTGTGATCTTTCCCTGCAATTGATCTGTTCTATATGCGCGTACGTGCTGCAACACTTGAATGGTTTCATTTAAGCTCATTGGGCGGCGCTAGAGGATTCTGACCTGACTAATGTGTCTGAAATGTTTATTTATTTCCGATTTTATCAGCGTCACATGAAATCTCGTTTTAGAACCTCAAGTACCGGGGTAGTCCCCTTCTAGTAGCGCTTTTCTAAGCTCTCTAATTGATGGCTAGAAATTTTGGCATCGCACCTGCGAGTGAAACACAGCTCAAGGTTTAAGTTTCAATGTTGTTTTATTGAACTGAATACATGTAAATCATGTTAGAAGAGCAAGATTGTGACTTGGAAGCTGTTTTCAGCATGCTCCTGTAGAATGAGGTCGTTCTTGAGTAGACCTAGAAAAATAATATCCGTGTTATTTTAAATATTCTCCCTTAGCGGAATTACACGGTCGGTATAACTGGGCCTGTCAAACTACTCATTGTAAAGAAACTAGCTGGCGTTTGTTTGGTGTAATCGGTCGTTTGATAGCAGTACATTATGGTGTGAAAATGTGTATTTCAAATAGAGAACTGGAACTAAGTGCAGGGATCGCGAAAGATGCTTTCAGTGGTCTTGACACTCAAGTTTTGAGTGATCTTGTAACATTCTAGACCCCTGAGCTCTTTCATGCCCGCGGCAAATCTTGCCTGAGCATTTACTCGGGCCTTTTCACGTATTTTGCCAGCTTCTATTAAATTGTAGTTGGTATACATTTTGCCAGCTTCTATTAAATTGTAGTTGGTATACTTATAGAGTTGGGACGAGGGCTAAAGTATATTTAAGTCTCGGAGGAAGTACAATTCGACCATGGGAAAGACGTGTTTTGAGGCCATAAATCCAAGTTACATAGGCAGTTGCTTCAGCACAATATCAACTTTATTTATTTCACATAACATATTTTGTGGTAACAAATCCACAGATGTCCTAGGTTGCAGCGCTCTGGGGGAACAATCTGTAATTATGATCTGAAGAGAGGAAAAGTATTACCGGAAACTCGATTATTATGATTTACTTGAACGTAGGATTATGCTTTTCTTCAATGTCGTATGCCAATCATAAAACAAATTACCCAACGTTTTGTCAGTCGATTGAGTGTTGAAACAAGAACTCAATAGCAAACTCCATTATTTCTCTGGGACGACCTTGAGGTCACGAGATTTGTGTGAAGGGATATTAGGAGTCTTGTGTTCTGCCTTCTTACCTTAGCTCACTGGAATCCTCTCAACCTCTACCCAAGTCCACCAGCTGTTGGTCTCGTATTCTGTGGTGAATGGTTTAAGACAATGAAGTGATGTTAACTCTTATATTTTCAAGAACGTCTGACTTATTTGCCCACTCAAAATAGAAACATTCTTAAGGAGGATGTTTATCCATACCTCCTCCTCGTTGTCGAGTTACAGTGAACCAGTAGCCATTGTCTGATTTGACTTTTAATGTAGTAGATTTTCCGCGCACTGGAGTTCTCTGGGTTATCTCTCCGTTTACAACGCCGTAGCCTAACAGGATTGAACTGAAATTTAAGTATATTTGCAATAATGTACGAAAAAACTGAGATAGGAAAAAAGAATCGAGCATACTTCCTGATCTCGTGTCGTAAGTTACTGTTACATCAGAAGAAAACAAAAAACGTCTCCCAAGGCGCGCCTTTTCAAAGAAATCGATTCTAGGCTCCCTTGTCTGATACAACGCCATCCTTCGTTCGATCGCTTAGAATGTATTGGACAACTTCGAGTGAACGCGTGTTTGCGCGCTACAGGTGTTATTTGGGAAAACTGCTTTGCTAAGCATAAGATTATTCAAATTAGTTCGTCGTTATGCACTCGCAGTGGATGTTAATAAATAATGTCGCAGTATCCGCTTTTCGCTTGCGGGTGTTTTACTTGCGCGCGCGCTCTAGGGGCACGCTTGTTTACCTCTTCTTTACGCTCGCGCCCACGATTTGGTTTCGCGTTTTTCTTTTACTCGCGCCTTTCTGCGCGTTTGTGTATGTTTTAGCTGTCAGTTTATTTCGATATCTCGCTTAAACATGTTTGTAGCTGCGCGTATGTTTACTCGTGTCGAATGCTAGTGTAAAACAACTTTTTCTCTCAGCTGGCAGCTCTATTTTCTTCTTCACTGGATTATCAGACCTGCGATCTCTCCCTGCAATTGACCTGTTCTACACGCGCGCACGTGCTGCAACACTTGAATGGTTTCATTTAAGCTCAGTGGGCGGAGCTAGAGGATTCGGAGCATGAGGAAGGGAGAGGACCGATTTTGAACAGACTAATGCGTCTGCACTCATTTCCGACTTGTCAACGTCGCATTAAATCTTGTTTAGAAGTGTAAAATAATTCCCTCTTGACAGTAATTGGCCCTTTTCTAAGCCCCATTACTAATGGTGAGCAATTTTTGGCCTTGCACCTACAAACTTAATACAGATGAATTAACCTATTTCAGTAGAGCAGGATTGTCGTGGCTTGAAAGCTGCTTTGAGGGTGCTGTCTAATCGTCACGTTTATCAACCTTTGCGTATTAAAACTCAAATCTTTGTCCTTGGACCGTTTGTTGGTTGCGCACCTTTATTAATGCTAACGTGCATAAAACATGGATTTGAAGCGCGCACACTGATTAAGTGGCGTCAGGGCTACTCTTTTGTGCGGACAACAAGGGTCACAAGTTGCTTTTGTAAGCATATTTTTTTGTTGATATTATGTGGCTACCCACGTCGACTAATAACCGCAACAGTTCGCCTATGTAGTGCGTCTTTTTATTCACGGGCTTTTACGTACCCGTTGCGCAAAATGCGGTTATTTTATTTTCCTGTCACTTCTATATCTGTGCAAAGAAATCTTAGAAGCTTAGTAACGTCAGAAATTGCGTACGTGATTGTTAGGTTCATCCGCTTGAGCATATCTAAGCCAAAATATTTGCCCATGGGCTGCTTGTCAGACACACATCTTTAATTGTTGATCTCTCTCCGACTGTGAATACAATTAGTTTCCGAGAAAAGAGCAGGGACTCAAAATTCAAAGAGGTATTATTTCAATCACTAAACATGGAGATGAGCAGTTATGTCCGCAATTGCGTCATTTTCGAAAAATAGAGTATTTTGTTAACTTTTCGCTGATTCATCGTCTCACCTTCGTCGCTTATGCCGCAATATATGTTGCTGTTCGCGCGCAAACTAAAACAAGTAGACTTAAAGCACGAAATTGACATTTATTGGGTTAACAACAGTGTTACAGAGCCTTTTTCGTACTTTCTTCACCTCATAGGGCCATTCTTGTCTTCTACATGTGTTGTCACTCGTTCTGTTGATAGAGTTAATGTTGGTTCATTTACTGTACACCTGGACATTGGAATTGAGTGCGCTACGGCAAAAGCCGGTCATAATCTAATATGAAGCGTGACAGGAATTTCGAACAGCGCGCGCTTTCAGAAGAGAGCGACGAAAAATTGCTTTGTCTTGGTTATGTTTGTTCTGTTTTCAGAATGAAAGAGCAGTAGAATCTCTGATCTAACTTAAAAACTACCTGAATCCTTGTTGGATACGCGTGTGATTGAAAAGAAACGAATAGGACGGTGCTAGATTGATATCTATTTCTGTTTGTTGTGACTCGATTTGAGGTGACTCATTTCAACGCTGTGTTGCGTGAAAAGTGTGTTGGCTGCCTTATGTTTATAGAATACACGGAATAGCTAGGTTAGCCAGTGATTTAAAGTAGGTACAAAGGTGTGCAAAATGGCTGAATTTCATGAGAAGTTTTTACCTAGTCGTCTAAGTCCACACTTTTCTTCTCCCCCCAGAGTTTATCGCTCGAAGTGGTGAAGCCCCAATCTTCAAAAGAAACAAGAAATATTAAAATGCCCAATCGCTAATTTTATTTCTCTTAACTGACTTTAAGACAGACTTTTACTTACCGTTTCTAGGCTTACGAGCGATCCCGAACGAATATCCCTGTGTGGCAACAATTGTTAGCCTGCGTTCACTTGAGTAGGGGACTGTCGACTCGTCGAATTTAATTCCTCCCTGGACTTTGAAAACTTATGGAAAACAAGCAGGGAAATCTTGAATTAACGCCTATATAATTCTGGCGATTGTATTGTGAAACCACTCGAAATTGTGATCTCGACCTACCTCCTCTTCCCGAATTAAACTTGTAGAATATCGTCACGTCGTGGGGACGAATCGCTCGACCATTTTCTTTCCTTCCAACATAAATTATTTCACAGAATTTATTTGACGGCTCATTTCCCTCGTACCCGGCCATCTTATTGCTGAAAGGTTTTCAGTAAAGATCGTAAAACTTTCCGACTGGCGAAGTCTTTAGTGTGAAAATGCGCTCTCGTAATCGAATTGACAGAGGCTTTTTGATCACATGACTATGCGCCAAATTGGGGATATTGCTGTAGTGTCGTGCGCAGGGCGGAAGAAAGTTTCATTTTGTTAGCGTTTCCGCAAACGCATGTCCCCTTCCGCTGCAGTTTATTAGCACGATTTGTAGTGGGTTTTACTTAAACGATTGTGGAACTCAACCTTGGGTTAATCAACTGCTGATGCTTAGGTCGCGAAAGTTGCTCCCGTCAGAGTTTTTAATGCAGCTTTCATCAGTGACCTTATGAAAAGCCGATAGCTAATCTGTTAAAATTTCGTCCCGAGTTACTCCAACTGCGCGCGTAATACTTGCACGAGAAACTGCGCACCGCTTCACAGACGAGTAAATTCTAACTGGTAAATTTTGAGCTTCTACCATAGTATTCTTAAGTTTGTAAGCGGGTAACGTTCGGGCATTGTTATTCTGCGATTATTTCAAACTCATTGTTACATATGCACAATTTTTTAGGCACAAATCATGACCTTTATTTCTTTTTTGCTACAGTTCTGTTGTAAAGTTGTGTTGTAAACAAGGTGGACTGAGTTCCTACATGAGTGCTCTCCAAAACATTCTGCAATAAGATAAGAAAACAGAGAATTATAGGTGGAAATCAAAACATTATTATATTTTTAGTGGTATTGGTGCGATTTATTTCAAAATAGGATTGTTTTAGCTCAACCACACATGTTAACCGACAAGCGTGGTGCACAGCGAACGTAAATTTATCTTGACAGGTTAGTGGGTGTTGCAACAAAGCATTTCCTAGAACTCATTAGCAAAGGCGATGATTGCTTTACGACGAGCTCAGGGTTAACAGAAATATCTATAACTGCTTAGTATAACATTCACAGACAATTTGCAATCGTAACATTTGGAGTTTTAGGTTTCGTCTACTTACCTCAATTTATTGGACTCTATTGACCCAAGTCAACCAGGACTCGGCGTGATAGTCTGTGGGATGAAGAAAAAGCGGAAAGAGTAATTTTCTTGATACAGAAGTGATTAAGTTAACTCTGAAATACGAAACATCTGATTGCCCTGACTAGATCAATACTCTGCTAATCAGGTAGGCGAAGCGAGTTGAGAAAAATGCCTTGTTGAGGAGGAGTTCAAAAGAACCCCTGAGCGACGCGAACGGCTACTAGATGGTCGCTAGAGGGCTAAAATATCCCGTATAGTTTGACGCATATCTTTTGGTACTTTACAAAACAGCGCGAGTGACCAAATTCTGCAGTGACGCTGGTGAAGTTTTTACGTACTTTTTTTTGTTAAACTGAACTCTCTCTTTCCTTGCTAGAGTAAGGTTTCGTCACCGTTCGATACCAATAGGCAAGCTAAATGGCATTCATACAAACCTCCTCCTGGATGTCGCCTGACGACATAAGTGCTTCCTGCGTTCGATACCACTGTCACTGTAGTAGGAGTTGATCGATTAACTCTTTGTGGAGTTTGGCCGGCGACGCGTCCATTTATTGCGTCGAACTCTAATAGGTTGTAGTTTAAATGTAAGTAAATGTGCAATATTCAACAAAGCAAAACTGTAATGGAGACGTACTCCCTGTCCGCGAGTCTAAAGTTAACTTTACTGCGGCACTTTGACAGGTTGTACCAATGAGCACTTCTTCAATGAATTCGTTGTATGGTTCGTCTCTTTGCGCTCCTGACATATTCCGTCAAACCTTTTACGAATATTTGTTTGCGACTTGTAGAGAACACAGTCGTTTGCGTGTTATGAATATCGTTTAGGAACTTTGCTTCGCTAAGCAAAAGTGTATTCAAATTAAGTCTTTGTTATGTGGACCAGACATTCTTTTGATCGGTGGGCGGAGCAAGAGGAAGGGAGAGAACTGATTTTGATCAAGCTTATGCCTGTTGACCGCTTTATTTTTGGTTTGTTCACGTCACGCCAAATTTCTTTTTACAAAGTGCAAGGGTAATTTCACTTTGGGAGTGATTGGCGCTTTTTTAAGCTTTATGACTTGGAATTTCAACCTCGAGGCTAAAGGTAAATTTTCAACCCTTCTTTTATTGGAGGAAAACCAATATTTTGTTTGAAATTGCATCGAACTACTTCAGTAGAGCTGATTCTGTGTGGCTTGAAAGCTGTTACCCTGCGTGTCTTTGTCGAACAAGGTCGTTTTTTGAGGAGACCTAGAAAAATAAAATCCGTGCTATTTGAAATAATATTTTCCGTAGCGGACAAGCCTATTTATGACAAACGGTAACTTTTAATTTGTTGGTAGCTCGCCCCGTGCGACTTGTTGCAACGCGCGAGAACGCTTAAGACTGTTATCGCGTCGGCTTGACGGCTGTTATGGTGTTCTCAAATGGGCACGCTCCCGACCGTAAATCATTTTCTGTCGCCGTACTTATTTGCTAGACTGGTCTTCCGTTCGAATTGTGGAAATAGACATTTGGCATTAAAATCATTCCTCGTTAATTGCTCAGAATTTAACAAGTAATAGAGCTGTGATTGAGCTGCGCATCAGCCATCTTAGCCTTGCACTTAAACCTGCACTGATTATTGTAATCCACCAAGTCGATCCACATGTGAGAATTCTATAATCTGGAAAGACGAAGGCAAAAAGGTTTTTGAAATCCACTTTTCGCTGGACGAAATCTCGTTTAGAAAATGCACAGCGGAGTACTTCGTGTGCTAATTCGCTTGACTTTCCCAGAGCTCTTTCTTGCGCGTGGTAAATCCTGCCCGTTCAAGCACGCGCGCCTTTTTTAACGAATTTTGCCAGCTTCTATTAAATTGTAGTGATTATACTCTTGGAGTTGGGACGGGCACTGTAGTATTTTCAAGTCTGGGAAGAAGTAAACTTTGACCATGGGAAGGACGTATTTTGAGCCAATAAATCTAAATTACATATGGACAAGGCACAGTTTTCTCCAGAAGAATATCAATTTTATTTACTTCACACTACAGCTCAAAACATTTTGTTGTGAAAAATCCACCGAGACTCTATGCTGCAGCGCTCCTGGGGAACAATCTGTAATTAAGATCAGAAAAGAGGAAAATTGGTACTGGAAAATTGACAGTTAAAAGATATTTCAGTGCTTTTAGTGTGATTTAGACGTAGAATTATGCTTCACTTCAATGTCGCATGCCTACCGTGAAACAAAGTGCGCAACGTTTCGTCACTTGATTGAGTGTTGAAACAAGAAATCGATCTCGCAAAGAGCACAAAAGCAAATCCTAATATTACTATAGGATGACCTTAAGACGAAGAGATTTGTGTGGAAACACTAAGAGTCTGATGTTTCGTCTTCTTACCTCAGATTATTAGAATCTTCTCAACTGTTACCCAAGTTCGCCTTTCTTCGGTAGAGTAACCTAAAACTAAGGATGAGTAACAATCATTTCAGACACCTAACTGATGTTAACTCGAAGTCCTCAAGGACGTTGGCATGTTTCTCCACGTAAAATAATCACGTTGTAAGCGCGATTGTTCAATCATACCTTTTCCTCGCTCTCGAGTGACAGTGAACCGGTGGCCATTGTTTGATATGACTGTTAATGTAGTTGATTTTCCCGGCACTGAAGTTTTGTCGACAATCACTCCGTTTTCAACGTCGTATTCTATGGATTCAATTGAATTCTAAGTATATATTTGGAATAATTTTCAACAAAGAAACAGGAAAACAAATCGAACATACTTCCTGATCTCGTGTCGTAAGTTATTGTTGCAAGCGGAGTAATATGAAGAAGTTTCCAAAGGCGTGCTTTTTCAAGGAAGTCGAATTTAGGCTCCTTCGGCTGAAACATTTTTCGTTCGATTATTTAGAGTGTATAGGACAACTTCGAGAGAGCACTGGTTTGCGCGCTACGGATTTGATTCGGGAAAACTGCTTCGCCAAGCATAAATTTATTCAAATAAGTTCATTGTTTTGCATGTGCAATGTATGTCAATTAACAATGTCGCCGTATCATTTCGCCTTGAGGGCGCTTTAGATGCAGCACGCGTTTTAGCGGCGCCCCGCGCGCGTTCTAGAGACGCTTTTGTTTATCTTGACCTCTCTGGCCTACTCGCGCGCGATTTGGTTGCGCGCTTTCCTCTCACGCGTCTCTTGCTGCGTGTTTGCTTATGGATTGCTTTCAGTATATTTCGAGATATCGCTTTAACATATCTATGGGTCTGCGTTTGTTTATTCCTGTCGAATGCTCGTGTAAGGATAACGTTTTCTCTCAGCTGACAGCTCTATTTTCTTCTGGGTTAGATTACCAAACCTCTAATCGTTCGCTGCAATTGATGCACGCAAGTGTTTAATATGAAGAAATACGTCTCTACAACGCGCGCGCGCATCTTAAGCGCGTTCAAGGGAAAGAGACTAATGTGTCTCTAATATTTGCTCATTTCCGATTCTAGAAACGTTGTATGAAATCTTGTTTCAGAAACTAAAGTACTGAGGTAGTCCCCTTTTGGCAGTGATTAACGCTCTTCTCTGTCTTATAACTGACGACTAGGAATGCTAATCTCGCGCTTGTAAATGAAACACAGATAGCAGGTTTAAGTTTCAATGTTGTTTTATTGTTGTTAACACAGTATTTTAAAACTCGGGAATTGAAAAGATCATTCTAAGCAGGATTTATGTAGCTTGAAAGCTGCTTTCAGCGTGCTGTTATCAAATGGGTTCGTTCTTGAGTAAACCTAAAAAAATAATATCCATGTTACATTAAATATTCTTCCTGAAGCGGAAATACCTATTTATAGCACACGATAAGCTTTACTTTGTCAGCAGTTCGAACTCTGAGATTTTTACAAGCGCGCGCGAGAGAAGTAAGGTTACTTTTGCCGCTAAAACTGCTCACTGTATAGAAACTAGTTGATCAATGCTTCATTTTCAAACGTATTAGGTGAGCTGTTAAGTTCCGGAGAGACCTGTGTCGGTTAAGTTATTTCCCGTGTCTGTTCCATCATTGTAAGGTATTTGCTTGTTTAGTGAAAATGATGGCATTGATAGACGTGCTTGTATTATGCTTTTTAAGCGTCTGTCCGCGCATTCCTTGTCAAATTGTGCTAATCGCTTCAGTAAACTTAGTTCCTTGTGTGAAGGGCAAAAAATGAACTCGAGTCTCGTGTAACAGTATTTTGAAATTCACGTCAAATTACAGCGTGCCTGTTAATGCTAACGAAGCGTGCTAACTTACGTTTACACTTCCACTTTTCTTCCATCAAAATGAAACTCTTTTCCGTTGGCGTCTACGTTGTATTCTTGAAGGAAATAAGAGGGATAGTGTATCAATTTTGGTTCGAATAAGAATTAAACCTCTCCAGCTATCACTGAGGCTTACCTCCGTTGTCAATGTATCGTTTGACTTCTATCACGTTAGCCTTTGAAGTAACAATTTTTAGTCGTCGATATCGTCGCCCATAATTATGCCGTTCTTCATCTTCAGCCTTGATTCCATCGCTGATTTTGAATTCTATGTACACGAAGAATACTTAAGCGTCGTAGCGACGATTTCACGTATATTCATCTCAGTTATAGCAGACGCAACAACGAAATTTATAAACTCAAACCTCTTTCTGGAGTATAGAAGATCGTCACTTCGGCAGTATCATCTTCAATTCCGATCTGAATCACTTCGCAAAATTTACGAGCGTTTGGTTCATCTGGGTTGAATCCGTCACCCATTTTA
>JAHPZR010023559.1:0-30000 GCA_019787425.1 Platygyra sinensis
AGTTTTTAATGCAGCTATCATCAGTGACCTTATGAGAAGCCGATAGCTAATCTGTTAAATTATCGTCCCGGGTTACAGTAACTTCGCGCGTAATACTTGCCCGAGAAACTGCGCGCCGTTTCGCACACGAGTAGATTTTGAATTGGTAAATTTCGAGATTCTACCATAGTATTTTTAAGTCTGTAAGCGGGTAACGTTAGGGCATTGTAATTCTGCGATTATTTCAAACTCATTGTTACATATACACAATTTTTTAGACACAAATCATGACTTTTATTTCTTTTTTGCTACAGTTCTGTTGTAAAGTTGTGTTGTAAACAAGGTGGACTGAGTTCCTACATGAGTGCCCTCCGAAACATTCTGCAATAAGATAAGAAAAACAGAGAATTATAGGTGGAAATCAAAACATTATTGTAATTTCAGAGGTATTAGTGCGATTCATTTCAAAATAGGATTGTTTTAGTTCAACCACACATGTTAACCGACAAGCGTGGTGCACAGCGAACGTAAATTTATCTTGACAGGTTAGTGGGTGTTGCAACAAAGCATTTCCTAGAACTCATTAGCAAAGGCGATGATTGCTTTACGACGAGCTCAGGGTTAACAGAAATATCTATAACTGCTTAGTATAAAATTTCACAGACAATTTGCAATCGTAACATTTGGAGTTTTGGGTTTCGTCTACTTACCTGAATTTATTGGACTCTATTGACCCAAGTCAACCAGGACTCGGCGTTATAGTCTGTGGTATGAAGAAAAAGCGGAAAGAGTAGTTTTTTGACATAGAAGCGATTAAATTAACTCTGAAATACGAAAGATCTGATTGCCCTAACTAAATCAATACTGTGCAAATCAGAAAGGCGAAGCGACTTGAGAAAAATGCCTTGTTGAGGATGATTTTAAATGAACCACTGAGCGACACGAACGGCATCTGGAAGGTCGCTAGAGGGCTAAAATATCCAGTATAGTTTGACGCATATCTTTTGGTCCTTCGCAAAACAGCGCGAGTGACCAAATTCTGCGGTGACACTGGTGAAGTTTTTACGAACTTTTTTGTTAAACGGAACGCTCTCTTTCCTTGCTAGAGTAAGGTTTCGTCACTGTTCGAGACCAATAGGCAAGCTAATTGTTTCATTCATACAAACCTCCTCCTGTACGTCGCCTGACGACATAAGTGCTTCCTGCGTTCGATACCACTGTCACTGTAGTAGGAGTTGATCGATTAACTCTTTGTGGAGTTTGGCCGGCGACGCGTCCATTTATTGCGTCGAACTCTAATAGGTTGTAGTTTAAATGTAAGTAAATGTGCAATATTCAACAAAGCAAAACTGTAATGGAGACGTACTCCCTGTCCGCGAGTCTAAAGTTAACTTTACTGCGGCACTTTGACAGGTTGTACCAATGAGCACTTCTTCAATGAATTCGTTGTATGGTTCGTTTTTTTCCACCCCTGTCATATTCCTTCAAACCTGTTACGAATATTTGTTTGCGACTTGTAGAGAACACAGTCGTTTGCGTGTTATGGATATCGTTTAGGAACTTTGCTTCGCTAAGCAAAAGTGTATTCAAATGAAGTCTTTGTTATGTGGACCAGACATTCTTTTGATCGGTGGGCGGAGCAAGGGGAAGGGAGAGAACTGATTTTGATCAAGCTTATGCCTGTTGACTGCTTTATTTTTGGTTTGTTCACGTCACGCCAAATTTCTTTTTACAAAGTGCTAGGGTAATTTCACTTTGGGAGTGATTGGCGCTTTTTTAAGCGTGATGGCTTGGAATTTCAACCTCGAGGCTAAAGGTAAATTTTCAACCCTTCCTTTATTTGAGGAAAACCAATATTTTGTTTGAAATTGCATCGAACTACTTCAGTAGAGCTGATTCTGTGTGGCTTGAAAGCTGTCACCCTGCGTGTCTTTGTCGAACGAGGTCGTTTTTTGAGGAGACCTAGAAAAATAAAATCCGTGCTATTTGAAATAATATTTTCCGTAGCGGACAAGCCTATTTATGACAAACGGTAACTTTTAATTTGTTGGTAGCTCGCCCCGTGCGACTTGTTGCAACGCGCGAGAACGCTTAAGACTGTTATCGCGTCAGCTTGACGGCTGTTATGGTGTTCTCAAATGGGCACGCTCCCGACCGTAAATCATTTTCTGTCGCCGTACTTATTTGCTAGACTGGTCTTCTGTTCGAATTGTGGAAATAGACATTTGGCATTAAAATCATTCCTCGTTAATTGCTCAGAATTTAACAAGTAATAGAGCTGTGATTGAGCTGCGCATCAGCCATCTTAGCCTTGCACTTAAACCTGCACTGATTATTGTAATCCACCAAGTCGATCCACATGTGAGAATTCTATAATCTGGAAAGACGAAGGCAAAAAGGTTTTTGAAATCCACTTTTCGCTGGACGAAATCTCGTTTAGAAAATGCACAGCGGAGTACTTCGTGTGCTAATTCGCTTGACTTTCCCAGAGCTCTTTCTTGCGCGTGGTAAATCCTGCCCGTTCAAGAACGCGCGCCTTTTTTAACGAATTTTGCCAGCTTCTATTAAATGGTAGTGATTATACTTTTGGAGTTGGGACGGGCACTGTAGTATTTTCAAGTCTGGGAAGAAGTAAACTTTGACCATGGGAAGGACGTATTTTGAGCCAATAAATCTAAATTACATATGGACAAGGCACAGTTTTCTGCAGAAGAATATCAATTTTATTTACTTCACACTACAGCTCAAAAAATTTTGTTGTGAAAAATCCACCGAGACTCTATGTTGCAGCGCTCCTGGGGAACAATCTGTAATTAAGATCAGAAAAGAGGAAAATTGGTACTGGAAAATTGACAGTTAAAAGATATTTCAGTGCTTTTACTGTGATTTAGACGTAGAATTATGCTTCACTTCAATGTCGCATGCCTACCGTGAAACAAAGTACGCAACGTTTCGTCACTTGATTGAGTGTTGAAACAAGAAATCGATCTCGCAAAGAGCACAAAAGCAAATCCTAATATTACTATAGGATGATCTTAAGACGAAGAGATTTGTGTGGAAACACTAAGAGTCTGATGTTTCGTCTTCTTACCTCAGATTATTAGAATCTTCTCAACTGTTACCCAAGTTCGCCTTTCTTCGGTAGAATAACCTAAAACTAAGGATGAGTAACAATCATTTCAGACACCTAACTGATGTTAACTCGAAGTCCTCAAGGACGTTGGCATGTTTCTCCACGTAAAATAATCACGTTGTAAGCGCGATTGTTCAATCATACCTTTTCCTCGCTCTCGAGTGACAGTGAACCGGTGGCCATTGTTTGATATGACTGTTAATGTAGTTGAAATTCCCGGCACTGAAGTTTTGTCGACAATCACTCCGTTTTCAACGTCGTATTCTATGGATTCAATTGAATTCTAAGTATATATTTGGAATAATTTTCAACAAAGAAACAGGAAAAAAAATCGAACATACTTCCTGATCTCGTGTCGTAAGTTATTGTTGCAAGCGGAGTAATATGAAGAAGCTTCCAAAGGCGTGCTTTTTCAAGGAAGTCGAATTTAGGCTCCTTCGGCTGAAACATTTTTCGTTCGATTATTTAGAGTGTATAGGACAACTTCGAGAGAGCACTGGTTTGCGCGCTACGGATTTGATTCGGGAAAACTGCTTCGCCAAGCATAAATTTATTCAAATAAGTTCATTGTTTTGCATGTGCAATGTATGTCAATTAACAATGTCGCCGTATCATTTCGCCTTGAGGGCGCTTTAGATGCAGCACGCGTTTTAGCGGCGCCCCGCGCGCGTTCTAGAGACGCTTTTGTTTATCTTGACCTCTCTGGCCTACTCGCGCGCGATTTGGTTGCGCGCTTTCCTCTCACGCGTCTCTTGCTGCGTGTTTGCTTATGGATTGCTTTCAGTATATTTCGAGATATCGCTTTAACATATCTATGGGTCTGCGTTTGTTTATTCCTGTCGAATGCTCGTGTAAGGATAACGTTTTCTCTCAGCTGACAGCTCTATTTTCTTCTGGGTTAGATTACCAAACCTCTAATCGTTCGCTGCAATTGATGCACGCAAGTGTTTAATATGAAGAAATACGTCTCTACAACGCGCGCGCGCATCTTAAGCGCGTTCAAGGGAAAGAGACTAATGTGTCTCTAATATGTGCTCATTTCCGATTCTAGAAACGTTGTATGAAATTTTGTTTCAGAAACTAAAGTACTGAGGTAGTCCCCTTTTGGCAGTGATTAACGCTCTTCTCTGTCTTATAACTGACGACTAGGAATGCTAATCTCGCGCCTGTAAATGAAACACAGACAGCAGGTTTAAGTTTCAATGTTTTATTGTTGTTAACACAGTATTTTAAACCTCGGGAATTGAAAATATCATTCTAAGCAGGATTTATGTAGCTTGAAAGCTGCTTTCAGCGTGCTGTTATCAAATGGGTTCGTTCTTGAGTAAACCTAGAAAGATAATATCCATGTTATATTTAATATTCTTCCTTAAGCGGAAATACCTATTTATAGCACACGATAAGCTTTACTTTGTCAGCAGTTCAAGTTCTGAGATTTTTACAAGCGCGCGCGAGAGAAGTAAGGTTACTTTTGCCGCTAAAACTGCTAACTGTAAAGAAACTAGTTGATCAATGCTTCATTTTCAAACGTACTAGGTGGGCTCTTAAGTTCCGGAGAGACCTGTGTCGGTTAAGTTATTTCCCGTGTCTGTTCCATCATTGTAAGGTATTTGCTTGTTTAGTGAAAATGATGGCATTGATAGACGTGCTTGTATTATGCTTTTTAAGCGTCTGTCCGCGCATTCCTTGTCAAATTGTGCTAATCGCTTCAGTAAACTTAGTTCCTTGTGTGAAGGGCAAAAAATGAACTCGAGTCTCGTGTAACAGTATTTTGAAATTCACGTCAAATTACAGCGTGCGTGTTAATGCTAACGAAGCGTGCTAACTTACGTTTACACTTCCACTTTTCTTCCATCAAAATGAAACTCTTTTCCGTTGGCGTCTACGTTGTATTCTTGAAGGAAATAAGAGGGATAGTGTATCAATTTTGGTTCGAATAAAAATTAAACCTCTCCAGCTATCACGGAGGCTTACCTCCGTTGTCAATGTATCGTTTGACTTCTATCACGTTCGCCTTTGAAGTGACAATTTTTAGTCGTCGATATCGTCGGCCATAATTAGTGCGTTCTTCCTCCTCGGCCTTGAAGCCATCGCTGATTTTGAATTCTATGTACATGAAGAACACTTAAGCGTTTTAGCGACGATTTCACGTATATTCATCTCAGTTATAGCAGACGCAACAACGAATTTTATAAACTCAAACCTCTTTCTGGAGTATAGAAGATCGTCACTTCGGTGGTGTCATCTTCAATTCCAATCTGAATCACTTCGCAAAATTTACGCGCGTTTGGTTCATCTGGGTTGAATCCGTCACCCATTTTATCCGCCGTCTAATGATGAAAAGCTAGCTTATAGTCGAATTCTACAAGTTTTACGCTCTGATGTACAGGTTCAATTGCACTTGCGCGTATGCGGTTGTAAACATGCGCGCTAAAGCTTTTGTTGAGTTGAGCATTTTTGTGTGTTTGGTCATCGATTATATTTAGCTGCTTTCTATGATGTGAGGGAGATTTTGTGACAAAATTGGAATACAAAAACAAGTTACACAATTCTCTCTTTGTTAACAGAATACCCTTTATTACTCATGAAATGCTTTCGCGAATGAAAATAATTATATTAAATCTTCTTTTAAATCATTAATCATGGGAATAGGTTCTGGTCTTCGTCTGGTGGGTCTAAATTGGAAGAAAAAGACGAAGAAGAATGTTAAACATGTTCTACGAATGAATGAAAATTGAAATCCATTTGTCGATGTTTGGTTCCATTACAATGTTTCAGTTAGACTGCTGCATGTATGTGTTAGGCTGTCTGCACAGAACTGATAAATTTACTCTATGTTGTTCAATACACAGTTGATGATTTGTGTTTTATATTATCAAATTTCAGTTACCTTTGGGTTTATCGCAAGAATGTTCGTCCCAGGTCTCGCAGCCAGAATCCGCCAGTGTTTAAATAATATCCTTCGAGATAAAAACGAATTATTTTAGCCGTAAAGCTTGCTCATATTTGATTTCGACTGAGAAAAATGAAGCAGATAAACACACAAACCTCCTCCTTTACGACGAGTGATGTCAAATGTGTGCCCGTTTCTTGTCTGAACTGTAAGCCTTCGATCTTTCCCAACTCGCTGTTCCCAAAGTGTCGTTCCTCCATCTGTGATTCTGAACTCTAATATAAGAACGAAAGCAAGCGAAAGTTGTGTTTATTTGCTTTGGGCATTGCAAATTCAAAATGGCGAGAAAAACCCGAAAGAAACATGTTTCATTTACCTCCTCTTCCTCGATTAAAATAGTAGATCGTAACATCATTGTAAAAAATGCCATTTCTTCCGACTTGAACCGTTTCACGAAATGAGTTCCATGGATCATGCGACTGATAGGGATCCACCATCTTAGCTTTGGAAGGGTTAAATAGCGAAAAATTGATATATCACGCCTGTTGTCGAATCCGTAGTCGGCGGGAATGGCGGTGCTCGTCTCAATGTGTTCAGAGTGATGAGCGCGTGATGGTGCAATACGTCAATACGCAACGCGTAATTGGTGACGGAAATATGATACGTAGGGCTTCAGTTTGACGCGCACGTGTTCTCGAACATGGTTTTATTTTGCGCCGCGTTGCGCCAACTGTCCAAATGCATTTCAATATATGGCAAGTGAGATAAAATGAATGGAAATGAAAACTTAGGTTTAATTATGCCTAATATTTTTTTGTCATTTATGTCGGCGCACCTCGACAGTCGTCGACTGAAAGCATTCTTACCTCAAATGGAAGCATTTTATTTAAGCTACGCAATACAAGCTACAACAAAACTTGTAATAAACTGACTAGATGAAATTGTGTGCTTAGGACAATTAACCAGTTGAGGCAAAGTTATTTCAAAGTATTGCAACAATTGTTTTACTTTCTTTTGCCATGGTGAGGCTTTGCTTGTCCACATTAAGCCTGTGATGAAATGAGGAAGTGATATTGACTGCGCCTGAGTTATATTCTTCAAATCATAGCCTCTCTGTCGTCGAAAGCGTGTACGAGTTGTTAGATGATGTTATTCAAAAGAACACGTTGCGTATAAAAATGTTGGTGTAATGTAGGATGTGCAGTGATTAGGCCTGTGACTCTGCCAGATTTCCGAGCATATTTAGACGTTGTGAACTGCTTTAGGTATGGAATGAAGGTCTGCATATTTGTACGGTATTTGACGTTTGTTATTACGAGTTCTACCGCGTAACGGTGAGCGCGTGTCAAATTAAGAATTCTAAAATTATAAAACGACGTCATTTCACGGAATTATCCCACTTTGTTCTTAAAATTGAACTAGCTTAGGTCCAGATATCCAGTATCTCTCATTGACCCAGTAGACTTTCAATAGGAAACAGAAAGCAATTTTAGCACGATTGTTGCAAAAATGATTGCGCATTTTAGTAACATACTTAACCTCCGGTTTAAAATCGCGTGACTTTAAAAGTGAGGCGTCATTTAGCCATTGTAATCCACACTTGTCGATAGCCTGCCGAGGAATTTTCCTTAAGCTTGCAACAGCCTTCATCTTCAGACTCCTTGAACCATCGAAACAGGACGAAACTGCGTCGATTTCAACGGTCAACTGTTTGTCACTGAAGAGAAAATGTCTACTTACTCCTACTGGTAATCTTGCCAACTTAAGCGATTTCAACGAATTTATGATCAGGCTTGATTGGTTCCATGGCAAGAAACTTTGAAAGGGATCGGAGGAGGGGGGGGGGGGGGGGGGGGCGGGGCGGGCGCTACGCGTTTCCGTGTATTATTTTGTACTCTGAATATCCACATGTTTCTTGCGCGCTTAACTTAGACATAACCTAAGCGAGCTCCCATCGCTAAAAGCCGTTTTGTGCGCAAATAGGAAGGACGTAGTCGTATGTGATGGCAATATGCCTAGTCAAAGTTTTTGGCACACGAGACACTTAGGCTGTTAGCATGACTTATGTGCTATTTTAAGAAATGCTTCGGTCGGAATAACAGTAAGGAGAGAACGTATTTTGATCACACTGCGTTATTATGGCGTTCTTTTGCATTTCGGATAGAGCGCGCTTTATTTACGACACAAAGTTTAGAAGAAAATCATTTCCTTTATTCCGTTAACTACACAAGACAGTCTTTTACTCTTACTACATTGAGATAGTGATTACACAACACAAGCTTGGATCTACGCTTTTGTTGTATGCTGCTTCCTCGAGGGCGTTTGTGATAAATTCAGTCCTTCCGTGTAATGCTTACGTTCATTGCAAACTAAATAAACAGATCGATTGCCTCAGTGCATTCCTCCTTGATACCTGAAACAAGAAGAGAAGTATTTGCTTGCTTTGCAGTGGCTTTAAATCACAATAAAATTTGAAGCTAAGTTTTCTGATCGCCCAAATCCGGTTTTCGCGCGATTGGTAAAGGATGTTCCAAGCCGATATTTCTAACTATGAACTGTTGAAGGTGCTGACGAAGCAACTTACCGTGTTCTCAAAGTTCGACGTCCCTTTGCTCCAACCAGTATCCATCTGAAAGTATCTCGAACTCTACAAAGTAAGAAATCTGGGTTGTAAATAGCAAATCCTGCCTTGAATATGATCAAGAAACGAGGAACGGAAATTCACCTCCTTCGTCGTCATATCGTCGAACCATTATTTTTTTTCCTCTTGAAGTAATTATTTTCAGTTGGTCAAAAGATCTCCCAAAATTCGTTCGTGATTTCTTCTCTGCTAAGTAGCCGTTGTGAACTTCGAATTCTAAGGAAATAGGATCGACGCAATCAATAATCTTTTCGAAATAACATCGCTTAATCAATGCGGAAAACGAGCTTCCCTGACCTCCGTCTGGCGTGTAAAAGATCGTTACTTCGGCGTTCTTGCCATCTCGCCCTATCCTTACTGCTTCGCAATATTGAGAATCATCCGGCTCGTGATGTTGATGCCCGCTCATTTTGGAATCAGTACTCGTTTAAAATTTACTCAGCGTAGAGTGCGCGATGGTGCAATATGCGACCCGCGGTTGAAAGTTGACAACGCTCAAGCGCAGGGCTTCAGGTGGACGCGCGTGTATTCTCGAACACGTTTTTTTTACACGTCATACTCCCGGTATTGTTACTTGCGCCCAGAACTTAGACAAGAACCAAGCGAGCTGTCATCGCTAAAAGCGGCCTGTGCGAAAATAGCAAGGACTTAGTCGTTTGTGATGGCAAGATGTCTAGTCAAAATAATCTAGCTTCTTTGCATGCGAGACACTCAAGCTGTCAGCACGACTAACGCGCTATTTTAAGAAGTGCTTCAGGCGGAATAATATGAAGGAGAAAACGTACTTTGATCAGTAAAATATTTGGGCGTTTTGCATTTTATATGAAGCGCGCTTTTGCATTTTATATTAGGCGCTCATTATGTACGACGACACACAAAGTTGAGTGTTTAAAAGATTTTCTTTATTACTTCATCTACAGAAGGCAATATGAAACTCCCATCGAATAACAATTACAGTTTAACACTATGTTGAAGCTGGCTCTGTGTTCAATGCTGTTTACTTAAAGGTGCTTCTTGTGACTGTTGACGCTGAAAATTAGAAAAAATAAACAAGATCGGTTTCTCCAACACCGTATATGTGATCCCTACATTTGAAGTAGAGCTTTCTAGTCAGTTTTGCTAAGTCCATATCATGATTCACGCGCGTTTGTCAGAAGTAATTCCACCCAATATTCCTTATTCATGCTAAAATATCAAAATCAGGAGAGTTTAGAACAACACAACATGTTGCTTGCATGAAACAACATAGGCCACAAAATATGCTTACGAAGCGTCTTACCGAATTTCATCGGCGGTCAACATGTTCTTGACTCAAATATCCAGAAGTTGTTAAGTCGAGGTCTAGGAAAATAAAATGCGGTTGCAATAAGGCATCTTTTCTAGAGTATGATTAAGAACTGGAATGCGGAAAATCACCTTCGTCATGACATCGGCGAGCAACGATTAGCTTTCCTCACGGTTAGAGAACTATTTTCTGTCGAGTCTCATTCGTCAGTTTCTGCTAAGTAGCCGATATGAACTTGGAATTCTCACAAATGCGAAACCAACAAACTCAGAACGAAGTCTTCGAATTTTACGCGAGAAAGATAATCAAGCCTAACCTTCGTTCGCTGTATGGAAGATGGTAACTTTGGCTTCTTGCCCAATCCTTTCAGTCTCGCAGCTCCCATTGCTTTTTTTCTCTACTTTTGGGTCTTCTTTTGGGTCTTCTTTTGGTTTTTCTTTTGGTATTTCTTCTGGGAGTGGGTCGGGTGGTTGCCATGCGCTCATGTTGGAATCAGTTGTTTGCTTGTCGCGTTTTCTTACACCGACCGCGCTTAAACCAAAATGGCGCCTTTGCCCTCACGGAAATAAAGTTAAATGCGATTCTTTGCGCCTGAGCTGCTGCGCACAAGTCAAGAGCTCAGACGTTACGTCATGGTCTATTTTTGATCCCACTTTCAGCTGCGCACGGTTACCTAGCGTTGCTTGCGTATGCACAATAAACAGACCAACATTTCAAGCACTCAAAGCATAGCTTTATTGTCCAGTGATATATAAGACACTATGATACTAGGCACTATTTTGGGGATATTTGAATTTTGATAGCTGCACAACTTTTGCCCCAAGGAAATACGTTATGAAATGAGCTCGTGTTTAGCGTTCGTGAAACAACACAACAATGGTAGTAATGTAAGGTTACACTGTGATGATTTTTCGATGTTGTCCGCTTCACACGGAATCTCGTTTTCCCGTTGTTATTTATTCCTTTGGCGTCTTTCAAGTTAGCCTGCGAAGTAACAAATTTTTGCCATCGATATTGTCGGTCTAAATTAGTCTGTTCCGCTACTTCAGTTCGATTACACTCGCGCATATGCGCGCCATACCTTATGCTGAGTTGCGCATTTTCATGTGTTTGGTAATCGATTATTTTTAGCTGCTCTCTCTGACGTGAGGGGATTATGTGACAGCATAAGAATAGAAAAAAAAAACGCCACATAATTATCTCCTTAGTAAGAAAAAAACTTTATCTCCTATAAACTGGATTCACTACAAAAATCCTTATGCTAGGGTCTTATATTAAATTAAAAGTCCACTAAATATATTCTTGTGCTCATCATTCCGGTCTAAACTGGAAGAAAAAGTAGAAGTAGATTATTTAGCATGTTGTATGAATGAGTGAAAATTGAAATATATTTAGCAGAGTTTGATGCCGTTTAGTAAGACCGCTTTATGTATGAGCTAGGCTGTCTGCACAGAAATAACAGATTTATCCTAGGTTGTTCGATACAGTTGATGATTTGTTTATTATATTATCAAACTGCTTTTACCTTGGTGTTTAATAGTAGTATCTCCTTCCATGCTCCCTTATCCAGAATCCGTATGTGTTTGTTAAGGAGTATCCTTCAAGATAAAAACGAATTGTTTTAGCTATACAAATTTGGTCATATTTGATTTCAACTGAGAGAAATTTAGCAGACAAACACACAAACCTCCTCTGTAATGACGGGTTATTTGAATCGTATTCCCGTATTTAGTTTGAACGCTAAGTCTTCGATCTCCTCCGTATTTCTGTTCCCATAGAATCGTTCCTCCATCTGTGATACTGAACTCTAACAAAAGAACGAAAGCAATTGCGTATTTTTACATTGGGACATCGAGAAATCGTTGAGTCGAAAAAGCGAAAAAAGCTCGAAAGAAACAGTTTTCATTTACCTCCTCGTCCTCGATTGTAGTAGTAGATTGTCGCTTCAGGATTGTAATTACCATTTCTCATCACTTCAACTGTCTCACGAAATGAATTCGATGGCTCCCATTGCTCAAACCAATTCATTTTGCCTTTCGAGGGTTTGAATCACAGCGAACAAATCGGCGGGAATAAGAGTACTCGTCGAAGATTTACTCAGAGTGGTAAGAACTTGATGGTGCAATACATAAATATGCGTGATCAGCACGAAAACAGAACATGCGCAGTGCTTCAGTTTGACGCGCGTGTTTTCTCAGACATGTCAAATACATCTTAATAGATAGCAATTGAGACGAATGGAAATGAGAATGTAGGTTTAATCATACCTAGTCTTACTTCATCATTTACGTCGGCGTACCTCGGCAATCGTGGATGAAAAATATTCTAACCTCACCTGGAAGCATTTTATTCAGCGACACAATACCAACTACAACACGGATCAGTATTAAATTCACTAGACGAAATAATTTGCTTAGGACAATTGGCCATTCGAGGTTAAGACACTTCAAAATAGTGCTACATTCATGCTATGGCAGGGCTTTCGTGGTCCACGTATAGCCTGTAATGAAAAAAGAAAAAGAATTTTTGTTGTTACTGGTGCCGGAGTCGTGTTCTTCAAATCATAGCCTGACAGCCGTCGAAATCGTGTATGAGTGGTTAGATGTTATCATTCCAGGGAAAACGTCATTTATAAGAATGCTTGTTTACATGTAGTATGTGCAGTGATTAGGCACCTGACTCGGATTTCTTGGTAGTTTCTCACGTTGCCAATAGCTTTAATTATGGAATAAGTGCCCGCATTTTTAGACGGTGTTTGATGTGTGTTATTGCGAGTTCAAGCGCGTAAGGTGCGCGGATGTCAAGCGAAGAATTCTAAAATTATACAAAACTACGACATTTAACTGAATTACCCTACCTTGCTTTAAAAACGAACTAGTTTAGGTCCAGATATCCAGTATCCTTCATCGACCCAGTAGACTTTTAATAGGAAACAGAAAGCAATTTTAGCACGGTTGTTGCGCAAATGATTGCGCAGTCCTAGTAACATATTTTACCTCCGGTTTTAAATCGCGTGACTTTAAAAGTATGGCGTCCGTTAGCCATTGTAATCCACACTTCTCGAAAGTCCGCCGTTGAATTTTCCTTCAGCTTGCATCCGCCTTCAACTTTAAACTCTAAAACCATCGAAACAAAACGAAACTGCGTTGATTACAACGGTCTACTGCTCGCTACTGATGACAAAATGTCGACTTACTCCTAGCTTGTGATTTGTAGTATATTGTTACATCTGAAGACCAGTGGTAGTCTCTGCCAACTTTAACGATTTCAACGAATTTATGATCAGGCTCGGGTGGCTCCATGACCAGAAATCTTAAGCGTAATTATGAAACACTTTAGTGAATATGCAGTCACGTATTGACAACTCGTCGCCAGAATGTTTGGTTCATTCCGCGTGTCATTCTCTCGCGAGTTTCCTCGCAGGGCGCGCGCGCGTTTGCGGTATGTTTTCCGTGCTCTGAACTTAGACATGGACCAAGCGAGCTGTCATCGCTAAACGCGGTGTGTACGAAAATAGCAAGGACTTAGTCGTATGTGATGACAATAGTTTTCACGCGAGACACCTCAGCTTTAGTGCTTCGGTCGGGACAACAGGAAGGAGAAAACGTACAGAGTTGAACGTTTAAAAGATTTCTTTTATTACTTCATCACACAAGACAATATGGAACTCCCACTACATCGAAATAAGAATTACATTTTAACTCGCTAGTTTGGTTTTATGTTAAATGCTGTTTTCTCAAAGGCGCTCATGATAAATTCATCTTCTTGTGAACTGCTGCTGCTGCTGGAAATAAAAAGAAAACAAGATTGATTCCTTCGACGCTGTGTATATGATAACTTAATCTGAAGTGGAGCTTTCAAGTCGGTTGTACTTAGTCGATATTCACGCGCACTTATCAAAGGTGATCCCTCCAAATATTTCTTATTCATGCTAAAAAGTTAAAAACAACACAAGATGTTTTGAATATGTAAATTTAGAGTGTTTATGTTTCGGGCAAGTCCCGGTCGTTTTTTATTTCAGCGTCATTGTAAAATGTGCTTACGAAGCATCTGTCTTACCGATTCATCGCTGGTCACCATCTTTTTCGCTCAAAACATGATATCCAGACGTCTTTACGACGAAGTCTAGGGAAAAGAAACGGTTGCAATAAGGACAATAAGGAGGGGTAAGGTAAAGAGCTGAAATGCGGCGAACGAAGGCGAACGAAGATTAGCTTTCCTGATGGAGTAACTGTTTTCAATCTTTGATACGATCTTCCGAGTTACTCCTTCATTTGTTTCTGCCTAAGTAGCGGTTGATTTTAACAAATACGAGACCAAAATATTCAGACCAAAGTCTTCGAATAATACGCGAGGAAGACAATCTAGCCTAACCTTCGTTCCGTGCACAGAAGATGGTTGATTCTGCTTCTTCCTTGTTATTCTGCTCAATCCTTTTTGTCTCGAAGCTCTCATCGTATTTTGGATCGTCCCCATCTCCGTTCCCGCTCATGTTGGAATCGCCTGCTTTTTATCTGACGGGGTTTGGCGCAAAATGGTTTATTTAGCCTTAGAAGTTGTGTTTAATGTGGTCCTTCTGCGCACGCTCTGGCATTACGCCATGGTCTATTTTTGATTCCTCTGTCAGCTGCCGGCGCGGTTGCCTGTCGTTGCGCGCGTATGGACAGTAAACAGACGGACATTTCAATCAATCAAATCATCAACTTTATTTATACAGTGATTAATGGAAAGATACAAATGTGCAAACTTCAGCATTCTTCTTTGCTGGGATAAATGATAAATTACAAAGATGCAAAGTTCAGCATTCTTCTTTGCTGGGATAAATGATAAATTACAAAGGTGCAAAGTTCAGCATTTTTCATTGTTACAGCAAGTTGACCTGTAAGGTATTCTGCAATCAAAGCAAAAAAAAACACGTATTTTCAGACAAAATTCAACCGCAGATATTTTGATGCATAAATGATTGCACGCCCACGTTAGATTAAGTCCGCCATTATACTGAACAATCCTTCCTCTCTTTTCTGTTCTTGAACAATCATTTGGCGATATTACATTTTGATAGCCGCCCAACTTTTGCCCCAAGGAAATACGTTATGAATTGAGCTCGTCTTTAGCGTTCGTAAAACAACGCAAGTTAAAGGGTAACAGTGCGCACTTACTTTGTACTAACGAGAAGGGTCTTCTACAAAAACTTCCGACTGATCCATTGAAAGGTTCGGCGGATCGAGTGTGTACTTGTTCTGAAATGCAGGAACAGAATCATCTCTAGTAATTTTTATGACGCCACCTTGTGAGGCCAGAACCCTGAGTTTCTCCACGCCAAATCGCTTGATGGGCTTCTCGAGTATAAATGCATTATCTGCATGGTACTCTGTGAAAAGAAAAGCACTTAAGTTAGACTAAATCTCTTCGCTAGTCAAACACTTCGCAGAAATCGAATTCACCTCCTCTTGGGTTTCTGTAGATGTTAACAACCCCATGGGTAGGAATCCATATTTTCAAAATCTCGTAACGAGAATGACCGTGTGGTTCTGGTCGATTCATAGCGTTATAAAGCACGACTATATAGCACGGAACAGACTTAGTTTTCAAATGGTTCTCTTCGCAGTTAGCGAAATCGCAAAATTGTATTAGCACGGGATATTTATACCTTGTCAGTCATTGTGTGCCACCCATCCAATCAAAATGACGCACCGGGAGAGCAAAAAGGGGGAACTCCCCTATATTTTGGCGCGGTTTGCGTGTTACGTTGTTTAGTATATCAGAACGTCTAATTTTGACCCTTGCACGTGCAAAATGAATGTCTGTGTGCGTGGTTTGCTGAGGCGCTCCCGAAAACAAGACTGTAACTTGGTTAAAAGTGCGTAGTTTTCATAGAGTGCGCGTGGGATGCTTTGGATTGTTTACGCAAAAACATTTCTTATGTAGCTGGTCAATTCATAGGTTATGCTTGGGTTTGCTACGAATTAGAAGAGGTATGCGAAGTTCTGATTTTTTGGAAAGTAAAAATAGTGCCGGTTACTGTTCTTCATGTGCGTTTTTTTATTTCCTTACAAACTAAGAGTTTGCGGTTGCAACGTGTATTAAGTTAACCGCTTGCGCATTTCTCAAAAACGTGTTATTAACTTCCTAAGTTTTTATGAGGGCGTGCGCTGTTTACATGTAAGCCTCGCGCACTGAGATTTAAAGACATTGCTGGCTTGGGTTCAAACATTAGTGAATTGCGCACAATGTCAGGTGAATAATGGAAGGTGTTATAGTTTTGAATATGAACATAGTTGAAAGGAAATGCTATGTATGGTTTGTCTGTCAGTGTGAGCATCCCGAGTGCGTGACTTTGTGTTATAAACTATTTTCCTTGCTTAATCATACCCACTGTTCTGTTTAACGTTATGCAAAGACGTACTTGTTGTTCTGCCATTGTGATAACGAAATTATTTCACGCTCACAAAGAAATACAAACAATCGTTTTTAATCATACCACTGTATTGTTTGCACGCATACGCCTTCGTGACTTCTACCTAGGCCTTTCGTCACGCAAAGCTTTGTCTTAACGTTTGGCAAATGTATTTTCTATGCGCTGAGACTTTCTCACTTCTTCGCACGTTCTACACTTGTTAGTGAAGTATAAATTGAACGTATATTTCATTCTCGATCATGGCAATGTAATCAAGTCAAATTCTTAGCCGGATCACATTTTTATTTCACTGGAAATGTTCGTGAGTCAGTGTTATAAAATAAAACCTAATATCTTGAGCACAATGCAGGCAGCTAAACAATATATATATGTTCTGTTTTTTAGCAAGATTTTCGGTGAAATTCTAGCAACTATTTAACGATAAATTAGTGTATTTTGTCACAAAAGGAGCGTTGAGGTAGAATATTTTCAAGTAGTATAAAGACATGGTAACTCGAAGTAAAATATGAATGATTTTTCGATCTCAATTCTCATAATCTGAAGAAAATAATATCTTTTTATCAAGACTTGAACTGAAATGTAATATTTCTACTCGTCTCTCATGAACTCAATCGCACTGTGATCTCTCAGAGATATCTACCAGATAAACATGCGATAGCTTGTATTCCTTGTTTTAATCTAATGGTTTCTTTGGAGTTCCCAAAGAAAAGTCACTTCACCAAACAACACTCGATGGATATTTTGTTTTCAAGGTTAGATTTATTATTGATTGTGCGATAAAAACATACAAAGAGAAGGCATGTTTTAACAGCGAAAACTGTAGGATCTGAAGCACACAATTCTATAAACGAATTCTAGTTGTAACTGTTAGATTTCCGCTCGTACCTTGCTAAATCATGGACAACCATCGCTGTTCCTTCGAGCTAGGAGGAAAGAAAGAAAACATGTTTAATGTCTTGAAGTAAAATGTACATTTAAGTGAGGAACTAAATTTACCGCAAGATGTGAAACGATCGCTGTCGATCGATTTCTTCGGATTAAACCAGCGAAGCTTTTCTCCAATGCAGGTTATACCATTATTTCCTCAACATACAGACACGAGGCAAAGGAATTATACATACCTGCAGCCTGAGCTAACCTTATTTCTGTTAGAGATGATGAGTAATTTTACCTGGTTAGCTCTTCTTACTTTCCTGTTGCTCGAGTTTCGGTTTATATCGATGTTTGTTTTGATAGACACACACGCAGGGAACCCCACGCGTGAGTCCCTCGCAAGACATCCACGTTTCATGTGACACATATCTACGATCAAAAGGATACCGGCATGGCATGTCTGCACGTAATCATATTTTCCTCAGATATTGTAAAATTCGCGCTTTTCCCCGATTCCTTCGGTAGACAACCCCACAAAAATCTTGTCTACGTAGTTTTAGGGCCTTTGAAGTGGCTTCTAAATGAGGAATTTTCAGAAAGAATATCAAGACGTAGATTCTCCTCACTAGCACCTGTCACTGAAAGCTGATTGATTGTCTGTCAGGGGCGCAATGGCTTGAATCGTTGCGTGTCGTTCACCTTGGCAAAAAATGTATTTATAGCAAGGTGTCTTTGTTGTGGTGAAGCAAAAGTGCTTGCCAAGCGTTTTCGGTTTCATGTTTAGAGATACGTTTGCAAACAAGAATGTGCTAAGCGAGCAGTTTCGATTTAAACAAAGCAAATGCTGTGTCGACAGGTAAATCGAAAGTGCATCGTAATCATGTTCTTATCACGTGGAATGTGCTTGCGAAGCAGTTCTATTGTAAGCGAGCACGTTCTGATATAATCATTACCTTATTTGGTCATTTCTGACTTCATAGAACGGATCGTTAGAACGGTCAGATGGTCGATTCAGGGCGGTGAAATTGAGTTTTGGATGAGCAACTTGGTCCAAATCGTTCATGTCTTTTTTTCTGAGTCAATGCGTGCAGAACTGTTTCCATATTTTTAATCTGCATAAACGCACATGAAGGTTTAAGATCCTCGTTTGGTGATTGGTTGGTCAAAATGTAAACATAGCTACCTCCGCTGAGACATAATTATTTTCGCTCTTAGCTGTCACTGCAAATGTCATGGCTGTCTTGTTTTTAGAACGCTGATTGGTTAACAGAGCTCTAAACGATTGCACTTGTCACAACAAACGTGAGGGCACGAGGTATTGGGACTCCCCCGTCAACTGTTTGTGGTATTTTAATATTCGGGTCACTGCATCCCACGTTGTGCTTTGTGAAATTTAACATTTGCTATCTTCATTCGCTGCAATTTGCGTCTTATTTCTTGCAAAAACGAGATGGAACCAGCCACGGACGGAAAAAGTCTCGAAAAGCGTCTCAAAGTGGCCGCTTTAGCATGGGCTTGTACACTCACACCACCAACGGAATATGTGACTCCAGAGCCACCATCACCCGATGGTTTGTTTTAATTTTATTTCAGCAGTTTTGGGACATCTTCGTTGTTGCTTAACGTCTAACCCAATATTAACGTTATTTCTTTGTTTCTTAGATGAGGAAGCGATTAAACGATGGCAACAAAACAAGGCACAGAGTAAAGAAAGCCAAATGACGAAGATGGTTCCTGTTGAAGGTAAGAAACAACTCATTATCTTGCGCTGCAGCTCATGTTTTGATCTCGAAGCTGAGAAGAAAGCCAATATCCCGACGAAGGGCTTACTAATGACTACGTTTTGCAACTGATAAATTGTAGAAGAGGTCCTCAATAGGTTCTATTGTGCGGTTGAATATTCGCTTTTTGCACAAGATTGCTGTTATTGAAGAATCGAGTTGTCTGTTTGTCTTAGGTTATCGGCCAAATCCGACATTAGACAGTGCAGTATTTAATTCAGTGTTGCATTTCAGGATTAGAAAGTAATATATCTTCTTTGCATTCGTTGGCAGGTTAAACTAGGAAATGAAAACGCTATTTCACTGGATTGGATCGCAGAAACGTCGAGCAAAGTGCTTCACTTGCCTTGATATTGCCAGCAGTGGATTTCTGGTTGATAGGATAAATGACTTGCATTGTGAGAACTGAGACATTTCAGAACCAAAAATCCCTTGTAACTTATTAAGTAATTTAGGCGAGATCGACTGAAAAGTTAGAAATTGAAACGTAGCATTATTTAAAAAGCCGTCAAAATAAAAAATTCATGTATTTGATAACTGCCGATGGCCACACGCCACTTGATTTGTTTCATTTTCGTTTTTGCAAAAAATGCTTTGTTTGAAACCTTGCTCAAACACGTCCCATTTAATTAACTTTTATCTCTCATCAATATTATACCCAGTCATTTCCTAACAAGGCTTAGTATTTAAAAACCTGTTGTTCTGTTTTCCTTGTAAACATGAACTTAAGCGTAGGTTTCTATGTTCTGTTCAACATAAATAAGATAAAACTATAAGGCAAGTAACTTTTACATGTGAAATGGTTTCAGTTGATATCGCTACTCTGAAGATTCTGTTGTATTGAGAGTCGATTACTCAAGATTATCTTACAGCAATGTTATGGCAAACAGAATTACTATTGTTCTTTCATTTTCTTCCTATCTTTACAAGTGATGAGTCCTTTATAAGCCTTCAATAACGGTAACATAGTGCTATAGAAAACCATTTTTTTATCTCAACAACGTGAAGTTAAAAAAAAATTCAATGTCCGAGGATTCAATGAACAAGCTTGTAATGTAAATATTATTACGAATTTAGACCCAATAAATTGTCAAATGTTCTTTATGTCTGTTGTTATTTTATGCTATTACGTCCTTGTTGAGTCGTCTTACAATGTTTCTCACTCAGTTTTTTGCTGATATTTGTTCTCTTTGTACTAAAAGAAGCAAACGAAGGGGTGCAATAATTGCAGCAAAATTAAAGTATAGCAAGTGACAGTCAAAATCACATAACAGGTATCACATATGGTTAGAAAGCAGCGGAATATTTTCTTTCGAAAGTACGCCAGTGTTTGTCGTTTCTTTGCAAACGAAGTGTTACGTTACATATAATTGACTGTACTAATTATTTCATCGAAAATTTATTCTTCCAAAATCGTTTGAGTTTGCCTTAAACCAAGGATATTTCGCTACTACCGGGCCTTCTAAGTGAAATGGAAATATTTTTTCGCTATGTAATGGAAATTTTCCTTCGTTTCGTGGGGCTTTCCCTTTCGTACTTGTGGTCACGTAACTTGGCAACTGCTTTCATTGTAAAAATAGAATAGAAATTAAGAACGTGGTACGATTTGTGACTCGAAACGAGGAAAATTTCCCCCGAAGTCATTCCTCACAAGGCGTCCTTTTCATGACCGCGTGGAGTCTGGCACGACTAAAAGGAAACTCGTTCATTCCGCCGAAAATATTCGCTTTAAACTGATAATTTTGCTTTCCAGATGAAGAAAATTTCATGGTTCACGTATCGTTAGCGATTCATTTTCTACACTTAGTGTTAAAAGCTCGTTAAAATCATCGACAAAGCTAAATGATGTAAGAGCTTTATATGGATTCGGAGAAAAGTCCCTTATTCCCGGAATTGAGACTGTCACGCAACCTTGAACGTGAGTCAAAAGAACGTTTTGTGATATTTATTATTTTACAAGTGCTGAAGATAACAGGCTGGAAATCTCGGCTCTTTATGATCTAGCACTTAAATCAAGGCCTCTATTCTTGCCTGTTGAGCGTTTAGGTCCATAATAGGTCATAACATTTAGGTTTAGTGGCAAATCGATGCGAAAATAGTGGTTTTCGAAAATTACTTCAGCTTAATTAATACACTTGGTAGTCTCATTTTATTAATTGATTTCATTCTTGGTATAAATCTATATACCTAATTTTAAGATAAAACGATTTTTTGCAGCAGAATTCATCACTTTGAATGAAATAATGATAAACAGCGTTTCATGTGAATTGAATTTGATATGGTCACGCACGACAGTGTGTATAACGGCCAAGCGACCCAAGACAAATCCACAAAATCGTTTCAAGCAAATTCCAGTGCAACATCTTTCACAATACCTTACTTGAGTGATTGTTACAAAATCACATTTCACGACAAAGTAATGACTGGTCATGATACAATTTTCACTTCCTAAGTTGAAGTTCAGTTAAATATGTTTACATATGGACACTATAAGGAAGCCATACCCCCCTCCCCTCCCCCCCCCCCCACACACACACACACGCACACAAACATCAGGGGGGTAATCAACAAAGTTTTATACAGGGAATGCCTCAAGGTTCAGACCCTTAACTTTAATAGATCTTTTTGACAGAAAAGGTAACCCTTTCATACACCTTCTATGAAAATGATTTCTTTCACGTACTTTGCAGAATGCTTTTACTGGTCTGGCAAAAGTACTGCTAAAATCTTTCTTCACAAAATAGATCCACCAGAATTTGTTTCCTCTTAAAAAAACAAATTGTTTATTTCAAACCCCAAAAAGTTCTTGCACCTAGTCACTAATATACCTGTATGAGGTATTTTTAAAGTTCCTTTTGGATATCTAAATGACAGTTCTTCTTACCCGTCTCAACACTTCAACTCATGCAAAACATACATATTTATGTACCTTCAGTCAGAAAATGGTCCCTCCTTATATAGCCATTATAGGGAATATCCCATAGGGAAATGGCCGCTGGTCCTTATTGTTGAGGTGCCCTCTTTATAAAAAAAGGGATTATGTGCACGAATCATATCCTGGTAGCTCTGAGACAAACTGAGCTGTCCATATTACAGAGGTGTCCGTATTATAGAGGTGTCCGTATTATGGGGGTGTCCACAGGGGGAGAAACCACTATATTCAAGGGTTGTCATTAAAAGCCATTAGCTCATAACATGTCAGGGTGGATCCAGGGTGGCTGGTATGGAGGGGTTTCAGAATCAATCGGGTATGTCCTCAAAATATTGCAATTTGAGAATTGGAACCTATCAAAAACTGTTTTACCAGAAATATTTATTTTAAGCAGTGTAATTATAACACTTATTAGCTACTTGACCAGTACGTTATCTTTTATTTCTCCACAATATTCACAATATTTTATTTATTTATTTATTTAGTTCAATATTTATTTATTTATTTATTATTTATTTATTCATTTATTAAATCTGTCCCTACACCCATCCTGGCATTATATGCTTGAGATGCCCTTGATGTCGCTCGTGAACTGGCTTGTTGCTGATTTTCATGTTTATGGATACAAAGATCAAGATAACCAGCAACTTAAAACTTTAATGACAGTCCTGTGTAAAGTGAAAATTATGAGAAATCAGAGCTCATGAGCGCCATAAGTCATTGTTTCCAACATGCAGCCACTTTTTTATGTCCCACCCTGTGTGGTGCCATATAATATCCACAAGGGGCCATTAGAGATTCCAATGGGATAGGCGGGGTCACAAACGCAAAAGATTTTGAAAGAAAGTGTAAAGCTAAACTGGAATTGTGTTTTTCAGAAATATCTGAGGCCATGGACAGTTTTTGCTTTCTAACCTTAACTGTCTAGAAATCTCAGTTTAGCTTTAAATTTTTGGGTTTTGACCCCTCCTCCCCTCCCCCACCCTGTCAGAATTTCTTTATATTAATTACATGGGAAGAGTGTGGCTTTATTCAGGGATGATGCATTTCCTGAGGGGTGAGGAGAGAAAGTTCAAAGCACAAACCCCTCATTAGACGAGGAATATAGAATGATATTTATTGGAGAACACCATTTTTTTATATGGGTAGCTCCGTGAGCGGGCAGGGTGAACTGAATCCTGTGCTGTGATTGGCTGTGATCCAGACCTTGAGCTAAAGGGTGGGGGAGGAGGGGGGAGGGGGGGGGGTGCTTGCCCTTCAAGAATGTCCCGAGCGGACAAGATAGAGCTGTCTTGCCTGGTCGGGACTACCTGTTGTGTCGCACAAGAAAAATTTCCCCAAAAACCATATAGAAAATCCTTTGTTGACCAAGCTTGTTCAGTCAAGATGGCTGGATATTGGCCTTGTTCTTTTTTTTTGTGAGTTTATGGAGCTTGACTCTGTTTCAGTCTGCGAACATGTTAAATAAGAACTTTGTCAATATCCAGCCATCTTGATCTCACTTGGACAATAAATATACTGACATGTCCAATAGAAGTGAGCTATTAGGAAAGGGAGGAAATTCTTTGCCCCCCCCACCCCATATAATTCAAGATTAAAAGTATACTAAAACCATCAAAACAAAGCAAAATCATAGCAATTTCCCTCCCTGGGGTGGGTCTGGTGGGTAATGTGAGGTTTGATCAAAAATTAAATTAAAAAAAAATGAGGCATTGCAGTGGCGAATTCAGACCTTGAGCTAAGGGGGGGAGGGGGGTGGGCGGTTTCTTGCCCTGCCAGCTTCTTTCCCTTCTGCAATTTTTTTTAGCGATATTATGCCTTATGTAATCGTATTAGCCCCAAGGTAGTCCATCAGGCAAGAAATCATCATAAACCGGAATCTTGAATGATAATTAGCAATTCTGCACGCAATTAGCGTAGCAGAAGTATAAATTTCCAAGTGACTTTTCCCAAACTAATCGTGCCATCATCGTAGCATTAGTTTGATTAATAAATCAGTAAACAATTTTGGCAACCACGGTCACCTGCTGTTTTTTGTCGGAGAAAGAAAAAAATCGTTCAGTTCATATTTCATCTAGTGGTCTGATAACAATGTGCAGAACTTCTGTAGTCCAGCGCTATACTACTCACATGAGCTGCATTCACATTTTTGTATTGCAGATGCTAGCTTGTTACTCAAGTTTAAGTGATAAAGGAAGGACGAAGTATTTATTTGGAACAGACAATTAAGACTTTTACCATAATTGCTACTAATCTCGCAATCTCATTGGCTAATTTGCCGTTGTCGATAAGAGTTCATACGACGCTGCTCGCGTCAATGTGTCACGCAATGCCCTTTTCACCTCGCGCTCGGACAAAAAAAGAACATGCGCCTCGCGAGTCCAGCACATTTTATACCATAGCTCTCTGCTAGCGCGTGCTCTGATCGGCTATTTTTTTATGAAAAGGAAATGGATGTCATTGTTGGTGAAATTTCTTGCCAGCAAAAGTTTTTTCTCGCAACTTTTTTCGAGTAAAACTTAACGTTAGCTGTTAGTAATAGCTAGTATCATCCAACATTTGAGTTAGGGTTTCTCGATGACTTTGAAGATTAAGAAAATGTGTCTGAAATGGTTGCAGAAACATCGGAAGAGTCGAAAGATCAACAAAGCGAAAGTCCCACCGGTGAAAACAACACGCGCACGTGCACGTGTAGTGAAAAGTGCTGCCAGTGAAAACAACACGCGCACGTGCACGTGTAGCGGAAAGTGCTGCCAGTGAAAACAACACGAGCACGTGCAGAATTTGCAATTTGATCAGTGCAGAAAAAGCGACTTTTCAGCGTAGAAAAAGTCTTGCTATGTTATAAAAGCAATGGACAATGTTTAGTGTGCGTCCATCCAATTCAGGATGCACTTGGATAGTTGGGAAGGCACATTGGTAGCTAGAGATGCTCTCGACTGCGCCTCGAGCTTCAACTATCCGCGTACATCCCGAATTGGATGGACGCACGCTAGACATTGTCTATTCTTTAATTGACCACCGTGATGACGTGTATCGTTGTCAATTAGGGAACAGGCCACGCTAAACCACATTCCATTTGTTAAACATCTAAAATCTTAAAATGATAGGTAGCTAAATCCACTTAATGTTTCAAAAAAGAAAAGAGATTCTTTATTTACCAGTGCAGTTGGTGGTATGAGATTTCCAATTAATTGTACATTTATCGGGGAAATGTTTTTTTGTTTTTATTACGTTATGTTCAAACCTTTGTAGTAAATAGACCAATACCTCCCTTTGGAGAGTTAGGCGTAATTACGATATACCTTTACTCAATCACCCACTCAATCCTCCTCATACCCTTGGGCGCATCAGGTCAGTGACCAGAGACCGGCCCTGCTTCCTGTCTTTCGCTTGCTTCTTTAGCTCTCTCCGGCTGACTCCGTCTGCCCTTACCTCCTTTTCTACTGTCCGTCATCAGGCCTCCCTCGGTCTTCCTTTTGGGGTCCAATGCGTGGCGACTCTGGGATGGCAGATGGCCCTCCATTCTGATGGCGTGATCCATCCAGCGCTACCTTATCTCAGAATTGATGTTGTTGGTAGAGGTTGTTCGGTGTAGTTCAGCGTTCCAATGGTGTTAAGCCAAAAAAAAAGTTTAGGATTCGTTGTCGTGCGCTAAAGTACGTAAACTCGTTGACTTTCCTCGACTACTTTTCCATGCAGGATGATCGGTGCATCTAAGCGGTGCTTCATTCTCATGTGCTTGGTTTTCCTCATACTGACTTTGAGTTCAAGCATAGCAGCTGTTGATGCTTGGTCCACAGTCATGACCTGCATGTCTCTGTGGCGATGGAGTGAGAGACAGATGTCGTTTGCAAATTCAGGTCGCTGAGCACGCGGCAGTGAGTTCATCGCGTGCTTCTTGTTTGTTTGTTTGTTTTTTTTTTGCTATGCTTTTCATGGCTATTCTATACAGAAAGAGACAATAAGAACGGGGGGAGTATGTGTCCCTGCTTCACGTCTAACGTTTAGGTAAAGACTCTGTCAACACGTATCGGCGGCAGATAGCCTGGGCTTGGCAGTCGTGGTACAACACCCTGCCTGGGAATAAAGATATGGTCACTGCAGGACCTTCTTTTGCGAAAGCCAGCTTGCGCATTAGATCTCTTTACCTATGGTCTTCTCTAGGACAGCAGTCATGCGCTTACTGAACTGATTTTGAAATGAAGTTAATTTGAACTGCGGGAATACAGGGCTAAAATTTGCAATTGCTTAAATTGCGATTATAACTGCGATGATCACATCCCAGTTTCATCTGAATTGACTTTGCTTGTGAGGTTCAATAGTGCTATGCCCTTCCGGTTGTAACAAACCGGTAGATCTCCTTTTTCGCAATCTTGAGCAAACCAGTCTTCCAATCTTCAGGCATGTTCTTGGAAGACCGTCAAGATGTCGTGGAAGATCTTCAAGATGGCGACATAGGCGTCACCATATTCTTCTACTTTTAGTACTTCAGCGCCGATGTCGTCTGTTTCAGGTGCTTTGCCATTCCCTTTTTCACTGATTTGATTTCTTGGATTGACGGCGGCTCGGACTTTATATCGATATCTTGAGGGGCTTCAGTGAAGTATCGAGGTTCTGTCTCAGGTTCCGTCAGTTGAGGAATGAGTAAATTCTAGCAATACTCTTGCCATCTCTTCAGGTTGTCTTCTAGTTGTGATAAGACGTTGCCGTTCTCATCCGCTTCAGGCAAGTTTCCACTGCCGTATCAACCCTTGAGCATCTCTATATTCTTGCCGTCCTGACGTCTCTTCTGACTTCTCAGCAGCTTTTCTATCTAGTCTTCCTTGTCCCTCTTGGCCATCCTCTTCACCTCCTTTTCAAGGTCTTAGTATTTTTTTCCCGTCACGGTTTTCTCTCTCGTTTAATCTTGTCCAGTTTATTCCTCTCCTTCATCTGTTTTTTTTTTTCTGTAGTTGTCCCGTGTTTCACGCTGTATTCATTCTTCTTTGCTACTTCTTTTGAATCCCTGGATCTCCTCTCCGGTTTCTCTCACTGTCCGGTGGAAACCCCTGAGAAGGGATTCTACCAATTTTCAACCAGCAGCCTCAATTTTTGTCAATTTTTGCCTGAAAAATTACATGAGTTCCGTATCTGGGAGGCAGCAGCCACCTTCCCCCTTCCCCCAGGTTGTACGCTTGTGCTGTAAAGTGAGCGAAATCCTCGCCACAGGATTGGCTATTTCTAGACCGTTCTGAGCTTCTGAAGCTTCGACTGATCTAAAAATAACTCGAGTGGTATTACCTTAGCAATGAATACGATGTAAGGGATTAAGTGCCCTCTCTTCATCCTCCCTTAATCAAAAGAGATAAAATCTTTTCAATAATATAACTCCCTTCCAGGGACATGATAAACCTAAAGTCCATCTGCCAACTTGGTCTTTAAATTATTCCAAATTGTTTCTCTGGTTTCTCGTTGGTACGAGGGACTTACCGCTCAACGTATGGAAGGTTCAAAGTGCAATTGAACCCGGCCCGCTATTTTGAACTTTCAGGGAAAACGAAAAACACGTCGAAATCATGAGCGGGAGCTCGAAATAACTGATAGTAAATGACTTAAGAGTACTTAAATGCAAAGGAAATGCTTTTGGGTTCGAAATAACGGGAAATTTGAAATAAACGAGTTTGAATTGGATGGGTTTAACTCGGTACAAGTAAAAACAATCGATTGCGTGTGGCGACTTTAAGTCAAATATTTTTCAACAGAAAGTCTAGCAATAACAGCCACTCCTTCAGGTACTAGGAATTGTAGATTCTCCTAATGTACTTACATGTAATACTAAAGTGTTTCATGTAAGTTTTCTGACATCACTGAACTTACATAAACTGCTTTGAGTTTTCATGTTCAACCCAGGCGTAATGTGTGAACTTATGTTAATTCAAGATGAGACACATGACAACAAAAAGTTCATATGATCATATATCATCAAAGCGAGAAACATTGCATATAAGACGTGCGGCTGTGTTTTGGACACGCCGTGAGTTAGATACTGAATTGTGTTTGCGGCAAACCATATAATAAACTAAGGACTAAGGAGCGAAGTAACTTTTACAATGTAACCATCTACCTTTTGGCTGGAGCGAACGGACTTGACACAATCTAACAATGGAGCAAAGTGACCGGATTCCAAAAATCAAACAAGATCTGATTCAGTTCCAAGCCTGCAGACACTCACCTAACCATGCAGCAGCTACAAAATCGTGTAGATACACTTATTAACAAGGGTAGGGGATTTGGAACTGCAGTTATGGACTGCAACTTTTTCATCAGTATAAACATGAGACAGATGAAAGGTAAACATTTTCCAAGTTTCTATCGATTTTTAGCCTAACCCGCGCACCCACGGTCAGGTAAACGCGCAATCTGGTTATGCCACAAAGAGGTAATCTAAGCGACGATTAATTAATAACCTCGAGATCAACTGAGGCCGTACACTATTGTAAAACTACTGTGAAATGGACGTTAAAAATAAATTTGACAGTAGTTTTACAGTAGTGTAAGACATCAATTGAACTTTTGTCAGTTTTATTTAAAATACTGTTGAAGGACAACATCCAACGATTATCGAGATTTCTATTTAAACAATAGATTGTTTCTGTCGAGGACATTTGGGCTGATAGTTGCCCCACAAAACAAACATGCTAGTTTTAGCGACATTAAATTTCCAAGAAGCAGCGACAGCTCCGAGACGTAACCACTCTATTCTCTTTATCGTTCACCACTAAATTTTCTTTCGCGCGCCAGTTCAAAAATCATATTGAATTATTTTCCACTTTTTTGGATGTAAAATTTGAAATTGAAAACAGACAAAAATCCACAATTTCAATTGTTTATTTTCCATAACACCGCTCATACAGAAAAAATTTCAAGGGCCAGTGTTATCCATCCGGGTATTTTCCTCGGACGGGCACTATGGGCTGATACTATCGCGCAGCGGATGAGTTTAAACCAATAAGAATCGGAGAAAATTAACTGGTGAACTATAATGGGTAAATGGTGAGATATAGTTCAGCCCCATCAGTACATTGCATAAGTGTATGAATACAGCATTTTACTCATTACCAATAGACAGCACAGGGAGATGTTATTAATCTTTGAAAATGCCATCAACTTCGCGTTTTTAGTGAAGTTTCAGAGATAAAATATATTTTTTGCTGATTTCACAGATCGTTCAGTGTATTACGCAAATACTTTGCTGACTGGTTAATAGACTGATTTAGCAAGAGAACGGGAACGTCACTTGACGACGGCGCACACAGAACAAATACCCAAATATGGTTAAATTCAGTTGGAACAGAGCCCAGGCTATTTCGCGTGTCCTCCAGTCGTCATCTGACGTTCCCGTCCTGTTGCTAAATCAGCCTAATAGGGACACTAAGGGGGCATGGCATATCGTCCGTATTATCTATGTATCCCTATTAAGGAGGCTCTAAGAAAAAGAAAAAAAAACGTCATGAATACACGTCAGTATCAATGTAAAGACGTTTAAAGGAGGCGGAGTAATAGGAGGCAAAGATTCATTGAAGGACTACAGTTCAAGGGTCAAACACCGGAAGAAGGAAGGACTGATCAAAATTAAACATGTTGCGCTATTTTGCTACTATTTTGTAGTAATAATATCGTTTTAACCCGTAGAAGTCTGTTATAATTTGAAAAAGAGTGCAATGTCTCCAATTAGCACATAATGGTGACCATTGAAAAAACGCAGTGAACGGATAACCAGTGTCCATAAAGTGGGATTGACGTTGTATGAAAGTACTTTTTTAAGAAAATATAACAGCTTTTCGTCACAAAGGGACGTTGAGCGGGTTCCACTGTACGTTAAGGCGACTTACTTTCGGTTTCTGCTGACTATTTCTATTGATTCCTACTTGTTAAATCACAAAGAAAGAGTGGCAGTTTTGGGAGAATTCGAGAAATACCGCAGGAACACGACCCGTAGGAAGGAGTCAGTCCATGGCTTTTTCTAGTTCTCCCAACTTCCATGAGGTTTTCTTTAACTTAGCAGAAACACAATGCAAAGAAA